>WBNM01037571.1:3910-14555 GCA_013399055.1 Ramphastos sulfuratus | reverse complement strand
CCTTGTCAATAGTCCCTCCCCAGCCTTCCTGTAGCCCCCTTCAGATCCTGGAAGGCTACTCTAAGGTCTCCTGGAAGCCTTCTCTTCTCCAGGCTGCAGAGCCCCAACTCTCTCAGCCTGTCCTCACAGCAGAGCTGCTGCAGCCCTCTCAGCATCTTCATGGCCTCCTCTGGACCTGCTCCAACACTTCCATGTCCTTGCTGTGGTGGGGGCTCCAGAACTACACACAGGACTGCAGATGTTGCTTACATCAGAGGTCTCCTGTTCAGTAGGGTTGGGTACTCTCATAGCCACAGCCAACAGCAGGCATGTCCACAAGCTAACCTTACCCAGAGGGCTTGCCAGGTATTTGTCCATTCCACTCTCCTTGGTGAGTGACCCTAGCTGCTTTTCAGACTTGTCTCTTACCCATAGGACATCTGCACCAGTAGCACAGCATCTTGCCAGCCAGCTTAGGATTGGCTTTCCTGATTCCCTTGCATATTCCTTTCTAACTTCCCTGATCTCTTTGAGGGGATCATTGGATATCATAAAAGATGTGATGGTTTGGGAGTTATCCACTCCTACCCCCACTATGAAAATCACCCTGACTAGACTCAGCAGGCTGGAAGTTAAGGACTGAAGCTCTATTTACAGCTCAGCACAATGTACAAGCAGAGATAGACACAATAGACAGGAATAGTTACAGACAGAGACAAGTTAAAGGGAATACAGAAACACAATTCCCCTCCCAGCAATCAGAGTCCCCAGGAGGGGCTCCCAACCACCCTTCCACCTCTCTACCTTACCCTCCCCTTACCTTACCCCAGGGTTTGGCTTACATGCAAGGTGAGTTTGGAGGATTGGCAAGGGGGGTTAGAAGCAGAGGGATGAGTTGGGTTACAGAGCAGAAAGGGAAAGATACAGCAGCTCCCAGAGAGAGACTCTCAGAGTGTCTCTGTGTCCTTCTTCTTATATGTCTCAGCAAGCCTCTGAGTCCAGCAGACATCACCAGTGTTTTTCTTTTCACAGCCTATAATCTAATTTTTCTCATTAAAATATTCCAATTAGCCTCAAACCAGCACAGGTACATTCCTGGATAGTTCTTCACAGATTCCTTAGAATGATACTGCAGCTGAAAAGCTACTACAAATAGTTTGGGTGCTAGATGCCTTTAAGAACTGCCTCCAGTGCAAGCTATTAAAACTTGCAAAATATCTAAAGGCCCCATGTAGGCCACTTCAGTAACAAGCACCCTATTTTTATATAATATTTATTTCAACTTATCTTTCTAAGTTTGTGTGGTGGTTTGGGAAATCACCCCCCAAATTAAAATGCTCATGTGGCTTGGAAGTAAAATAAAGCTCTATTTTACAGCAAAGCTACATTTACAAGCATATATATATATAAAATATCTTTACATGTATTTACAATTATATACAATTTAGAAATAATACAGAAATCCAATCTTCCACCCCCAGACAAAAAAAGCCCAGAAGAGGCCAACATCACCTTCTTCTCTCTCCCCAGATAGAAAACCAGCAAGACCTCACATGGTATTTGACCAGTCAAGGTTAGTATTTAGTGTGAAGAAGTCAGAGAGGAGCTAAGGAACAGTGACAGAGACAGTGCCAAAAAGCCAAGAGAAGGAAATTGTTTGCACATCTACTTTTTATACCTCCTAGCAAACCAATGAATGATATAGACATCATCATTGTTATTTTTATTATTGTTATCATTATCATTATCATTATCACTATCATTATTATTTCACATCCAATGCCCTCCTCATTCAGGTTTTTTTTATACCTCTTAGCAAACCATTTAATGATACAGACTTTATTGTTCTTCTTCTTTCACATCCAATGCCCTGCTCATTCAGATTCTTTGCTAAGCTTTCAGGAAAGATGCAATTTCTCTTACTGGAACTTTCTGCTAAGCCTTAAACTACCAGAGTTTGTCTTTCTGCTAAGCCTTAAACTACCAGAGTTTGCTTATAAAACAAGACTTCCCCATTCTAGATATGTTATTTGCAATGCCAGTTGCAATAAGCATTGAGGGACTATTTTCTTCACCTGGAAGATGGAGATCACAGATCTAAAATGACAGAGCAGATCATAAGTGTTCAGAACAGGTGAGGGCAACCTCAGCACGAATAGCATCTGATATCCTTTGAGATCCTTCTGTGACCCCTCTGCTTTGATTAACAGCCAAAACCAGTTACCAGTTACAGTCATAAGGTGACACTGCCCACATTGCTTTAAGGAAACTGATGGAGCAAGAAGGGTAGCAGTACATTAGTTTAAACTGTAATAATCTAAATTCTGTAGCCCCTCTGTTTTAATTACTCTAAATCCTACCTGGCACTGTTCAATTAATAAGGGGATTGTAATGATTTTATTGTCGCAATCCTTGTTCCTTACCCTGGAAGAAATTTGCACTTTCTGATTTTTTTTAATTTTGTTTTTTTTAAACAAATACTTCAGCCTCATTTAAAGGTTTGTCTGAATGAAAGCCTTTTTTTCAGTCAGCATAAACTAAGGAAATCAGTGCCACCAGGAGCAGGCATTCACTGAAGAAACAATATCAGTTACTTACATGGGGTGGGGGGGTTTCTGTTACTGAGTAACTGCATTGGAGGCATCTCAGGTTCTTGCTAGAGGTTTGTGCCACATCTGCTGTTCATGAGATACAAGACAAGAATCTAGAGTTAGCACTTCTTAAAGTTCTTTTATGTCATGCTTTTAGCTTCATTTTTGCAAACTTACATAATTTTAAATTGTTTCTTTTGAGCATTTTGGAAGTGTCAAGCAGCCAAGAGGGAAAACACAAGCAAATACCATTCCCTTCCCATACTATTAAAAGGAGCTCATCAGGACTGGCTGGAATAATTGACAAACATCTGTAGCTTAATGAGGTATCACCAATATTGCCTCAGCACCACACTGAAGTAGATAGCCTTCTCTGTCTTTATCACTTTCAACTGTCTCCAAAGTCTACTTTCTCCTGGAAAAGATCCACGATTCAGACTGATACATTACTGCCTCTGCAAGAAAATCAAGATTCAGCCAAACAGCAGCATCAGTAAATTTCATAATGTCCCATTCAATCTATTGTTCCAAACATGACCTTTAGAGCCTAGCAGGACCTCTTAGAAAACAATATTATTAAAAGAGATATTTTTTTCTTTTTCTATATTATTTGTATTTATTACAAAAGTAAAGTACAGAAAGCAGTGGTACCATATCAAAGAATAACAAAATAAATCCCCAAATACAGGAAATGAAAATAGTCTGAGCCTCCCAATATCAATGCCTCCTAGAATATATATGGAATAAATTTAGCTGCATGTTTAAATAATCCAACTGATAACTAAAGCTACCACATATGTGGGGTGGAGGAAGTAAGACAGTCATGTCAAAATGGAAACAGAGAACCTTGTTTTTTCATTTTCTGGGGTTTTTTTTCTGCATTTCTATTTGTAGTTTGAATCTTCTTTGGTATACATTTAAATTTTAACATGTGTGGATGAGGCTAGATCAAGCACGTACCTATGCATATTTATATATTTTATGTCTCTCTGAAGCAAAGCAAATGCAGAGTACCAGTAATGCAGCTTCTTTCCCAGGAGGAGATGCAGCTTCCAAGAGTCTGATCATATCTCAGGGGTGACATATTTCAGTTTCTTAGGTGAAAGGAGGCAAGGAGACAGCCAGCTGGCTCGCACAAAGTTAAACCTTCCTTGCCAGCTGGACAAAAAACAGTATCACTGTTAGCTTTGGAAGCTGCTGCTTGCCTACTAACTACAGAAAGATCAGAAGAATTAAGAAGCAAAATCTACATGCAAACAATTTTCCATTCCATATGGAGTTGTCATTATCCCTCTGCATATAATTAGGTTTGCCAGACTTGCAGTGCTGCATACAGCAATGTACTGAATCAGACTGCTCAGCTGCATGCTGCTCACACAGCATTCCCAAGTCAGGCCTCGTTACCCTCCTGGCAGTGAGCAATGAGGGGAAGCAGGCATCTTAGTCAGAGAGGGAAGCTGACAAAACTCTTGAGAAAGGGAAGAAATGAGACACTCAGCAAAAGTGAAATACAGACATGTCTCTTCTAACCCTTCTGCCTCCTAAAACTCAGATAATTGCTTGTGGTCTTTTGGTTCAGGTACAGCTAGGACACCTGCCACAAGGTATGACTTACTACAGAGATCTTTAAAAACCCACATTCAAAGACTGCTGCTGAATTTGAAGGAACACAGAGAATATGTTTAATTTTTTTTAATGTCTTTATTCTTTCACTCAGTAGAATCATGACTGCATTTTTGCCACGTTGCCAAATACACTTTAACGTGCCACTTGGTTTGAAATGCCTGAGGCAGAGGCCACAGCTGAATTCAAATTGTAAGGTGTCATGAACTGTTAAGCTGATGATGTATAAGTTTTATGGAAAAGGAAACTAAAGGGCAGAGTCTGACCCATGCTTATCCAGTAGATCTGTAGCAGAGCACACATGCCTTGACCTCAATCTTGTGTGTAAGCCAAATGCAGTGTGTCTTGATTTCACATGTAAAGGCAACTAACACACTGGGGGTACTTGGCACAGCTTTTCCCACCGTTATGTACCAGATACTAAGGACAATCTCTTACAAGGAAGTCAACTTGTTCCAATTAAGTCATCCTAATTATCATAGAATCATAGAATAGTAAGGTTGGAAGGGACCTCAAAGATCATCTAATTCCAACCCCCTGCCATAGGCAGGGACACCTCCCACTAGCACAGGTCACTCAAGGCCTCATCCAACCTGGCCTTCAACACCTCCAGGGAGGGAGCAGCCACAACCTCCCTGGGCAACCTGTGCCAGTGTCTCACCACCCTCACTGCAAACAACTTCCTCCTAACATCCACTTTCAGTTTCCCNCTTGGCCTTGTTGAATGTCATGAGGTTGGCCTGGGCACAGCTCTGCAGCCTGTCCAGGTCCCTCTGGATGGATCCCTGCCCTCTAGCAAGTGACTGTGCCACACAGCTTGGTGCCATCTGCACACTTGCTGAGGCTGCACTGATTCCTCTGTCCATGGCACTGACAAAGATGTCAAACAGCACTGGTGCCAGCACTGACCCCTGAGGGAGCCACTTGGCACTGGTGTCTCCAGGTGGACATTGTGCCCTTGATCACCACTCTCTGCATGTGAACCATAGATACATAAAACAGACCAATGCAGTCCTATGGCACATCATATATAAGAAATATATAAGAAATCAGAGCTCTGTCTATTACCTCTTCAAGACCTTACCTAGAAATAAGTTTATAAATTGCAGTTACCTGTTTCATGGTGAATTAAGACTATTACCAGTCAGAGAAGGGCTAAGATGATCACAGAAATGAGGGCCATCTTACATGGAGGACAAGACATTCAGAAGAGAAACAGCAGAGGGAAGTTCTTGGATTGCTGTGTATGAATACATCAGGGTGTGAATACTGGAGGGAGAAAAGAGCTGTTGAAGGACAGTGCAGACTGAAGAGCCAAAGGGTATAACCAGGCCATAATTAAACACAGACAAGGCCCTTCATATAACAAAGGCATTTCTAGAGTATGCTGCTCATACAAGTGAGAGGGGTCAATGTTGTCAGTGATGTTGGCACATTTGTAAATAGGGTGATATGACAATATGCTTAGCATGGCAGTTTGGGTTTGATGAGCTATGAAATCCTGCTCACTTCTATCACCACATTTTTTGCTAAGTAATTACTCTAGTGATTGAATTTGGAAAATTAACATATCACTGCAAACATTGATCCTTGCTGCCTGGTGACATGCATCTGCTATGTCTCTACCACTCTTGCTTGCTTCACCTCCTACGTCATCATCAATCCTGCTGCTTGGGCTTCACCCACTGAGCTGCAGAGGAGTTTGAATTGTGCTTTTTGCTGGGGCCATGTTACAGCTTTAACAAACTGGGATGTCTTAACCATAGAGGAGTCTTCCACGCTGGAAAAGTGTGATCTTTGTTATTCCATTCCCATTCCCATAATTCCTCAAGCCCTTTTTGGCTGCATAGTCAATTTCTACCCCTTTTACTCCCTCTCCCCACTCCCAGCCAGATCTTATCTCCTGTGGGAGAGGTCTGTGGCCTTGACAGAGCTAATGGTCACTGCATCATTTGGGCCTGGGAAGGGAGGTATGGGGTGGGGGGCACATAGAAGCCTGGTTTGGGTGGGGAGGTTTTGGGAGGTTTTTGCCTAATGAGATTGTAGGAAAGCCCAGGTTGGAGAACTGGGCTGAGGCTGAATATTAATTTTGTGCATTTTACATGTTTTTGTACTGTTTTGTGCAGTTCTGAATGATATAGAATCATAGCATGGTAAGGTTGGAAGGAACCTCAAAGATCATCCAGTTCCAACCCCCTGCCATAGGCAGGGACACCTCCCACTAGCACAGGTCACTCAAGGCCTCCTCCAACCTGGCCTTCAACACCTCCAGGGAGGGAGCAGCCACAACCTCCCTGGGCAACCTGCGCCAGTGTACTTCCATTTAAATTTCAGTTCATTCCAATCCTGTGTGGAGTGTTTTCTTTTACTCCTTCTGAGAGGGGTGGCAGTGTATGTTTCTGCTCCCTCAAACAACAGCAGACCATCATCACCAAGGTAATCATTTTGCCAAGAAGAAAATTTGAGACCACTTACTCCAACAGAGCTTCCTTCCTATGGACACCTTTCCAGATCACAGAAAGTCGAGGCATCCAGCTGCCCTACCAGACAGCCAAGGCTGTTTGGATTCCACAATACCTTCACAAGCAGCTAAATAAACCACCATGAGCCATCAACTAACATGTCTATGCCTCTAAAAGCAATTTTGGAGACAAACTGCACCAAAGACTAAGCCCACACAACTGGAGAGAAGTATTAAAACCAGCAAGAGTGCTTGTGTCAAATGCAGATGGGGGTTTGGNCTGTGCTGAGGGTTCCAGAACTTTGGTTGTGGATTGTGGATTGTGGGCTGTGGATTTGTTCGTTGTTTGGTTTGTTTTAAATAGAGAATTGAATACTGAACCATCTGTAATCTCCAACTTCTCATTAGGAAGTCAAATTTCTTCCTGAGGTAAAGTCTCACACACATCATCTTTATATCTTCTAAGTGGTCAAATAAATCCTCAAACAAAAAAATATTCCAGCGGTGAGACACTGGCATAGGTTGCCCAGGGAGGTTGTGGAGCACAGAAGATCCCAACGTGATCTTTGATCATGTTGGGGGCTTCTGTGCTCCACAACCTCCCTGGAGGTGTTCAAGGCCAGGTTGGAGGAGGCCTTGAGTGACCTGTGCTAGTGGGAGGGGTCCCTGCCTATGGCAGGGGGTTGGAACTGGCGGATCCTTGAGGTCCCTTCCAACCTAAACCATTCTGTGATTCTATGAAATCCATAGGTGGATCAAAGGATTCTTATCCTGATCAACCAGCAAAGAGCTTATATGTCCAAAACCTTCCTTTCTTTTTTTTTTAAACTCCATAAAGTTGATTCTTAAAAAAATACAGTTTCTTTTCAGATGCTACCAGGCTGATAAAGCACACCCCTTGGTCTGTGACACAAGGCTGACTTCTCCCATGAAAAGTTGGAAGATAGCAGAATCTATAGCTTAATTATTCAGGTTCACATATAACAAGATCAACCAGCAGTGTGACACAAAAGATGTGAATGCAAACTGAGGAAGATAAATTTGTCACAACAGTATAAAAACCTTAATTTCAGGTGACATGGGCAATATCTATCTCTTCTCCTAATTCAGTTCTTGCTTTGCTACATTTATGTGCCATAAAGCTGCAATTCACCAGTGAAGAACTGAGCAGGGTCTTGCAGTCATAGAATCATAGAATGGTAAGGTTGGAAGGAGACCTCAAGGATCATCCAGTTCCAACCCCCTGCCATAGGCAGGGACACCTCCCACTAGCACAGGTCACTCAAGGCCTCCTCCAACCTGGCCTTGAACACCTCCAGGGAGGGAGCAGCCACAACCTCCCTGGGCAACCTGTGCCAGTGTCTCACCACCCCCACTGTAAAGAACTTCCTCTTGTCACCTCATGTACCATAGATTGCAAGGTACTCATATACTTTGTAATGAAAGTAGAATGAGCACCTACATAAAATAAAATGGCATGCAAAAGCAGGGAGAGAGGAAGAGTGTGACAAAGGTATCATTACTGTGAGATATCAGGGATATCATTACTGTGAGAGGAGCACACAGAAAAAGCTGCAGAGGTCATGCTGCTGCAGCTGAATTATGCTGAGCCCTCAAGAAAGAATGATCTTGAGTTTAACACACTGATTATTCTCTGTTTCTCTTTCCTCATCGGTGACAAAATCATTAATCAGCTAATTTTACAGCAAGAAAAACTGGGGTTTGATTAGATTAATCATGAATGCAGTCCAGAAATAGATCTCTGCAAGTATTCTTTTGAGAAAACACTTCACTCCCACAGCTTTTCACAAAAAACTCCACAGCAGATAAAATAAGTAGAAACATGATCTAAGCAAAACTCTAGTTAGCAATTGTCAAAACACTAGTGAGTAGATTTCCTCATTACCCACTCACTCCGCTGGTACCTTCAGTCAGGGTGCAGATGAGAACAGAGAAAGATTTCTAGATGGGTTGGAAACCTCTCTTCACCCTGGCATTAGGTATCTCTTAATTTCAGGGCCAGAACTGTTTTTGACACTTTTCAAGAGGCAGAAAGAAAGACAACAAGCCAAAGGATGGTTTGAAGCAAGAACAGAGTCCCTGCAAAAACTATTTCCTTGCCTACATTGACTCTTTCATCTCAGATCATTGGCCTGATCGAAGCTGCCTGGCCTATTATTACTCAATAACATGACAAAGACAGTTTTGTTGAGTGAAACTTCAGGGTTTCATCTTCTCTCTAGATTAAAATCGCTAATCTAGAAGGACTTTTGGACACAATTAGGAATGGGAGTCACATGCTCACACCACATAAATGTGCTACACTTTGGGCCAAAATTGCAGTGTGCGCGCGCAGCCCAGACAGCAACTGAGTCCTGGGCTGCAGCAAGAGCAGTGTGGGCAGCAGGGCAAGGGAGGGGATTCTGCCCCTTTGCTCTGCTCTCCTCAGACCCCACTTGGAGTCCAGTGTGCAGTTCTGGAGCCCCCAGCACAGCAAGGACATGGAACTGTTGGAGCGGGTCTGGAGGAGGCCACAAAGATGCTGAGAGGGCTGCAGCAGCTCTGCTGTGAGGACAGGCTGAGAGAGTTGGGGCTCTGCAGCCTGGAGAAGAGAAGGCTTCCAGGAGACCTTAGAGTAGCCTTCCAGGATCTGAAGGGGGCTACAGGAAGGCTGGGGAGGGACTATTGACAAGGTCTTGCAATGCCAGGACAAGGGGCAATGGGTTTGAAGTGGCAGAGGGGAGATTGAAAGTGGATGTTAGGAGGAAGTTGTTTGCAGTGAGGGTGGTGAGACACTGGCACAGGTTGCCCAGGGAGGTTGTGGCTGCTCCCTCCCTGCAGGTGTTCAAGGCCAGGTTGGAGGAGGCCTTGAGTGACCTGTGCTAGTGGGAGGTGTCCCTGCCTATGGCAGGGGATTGGAACTGGCTGATCCTTGAGGTCCCTTCCAACCTTACCATTCTATGATTCTATGATTCTATGTTTGTGCCCTCCTCGTTCAAGAGGTTCCAACGCTACTAACATTAACAGTCACTACTATTTACATATTCAGATAAAACACCTGCTGTACAAATACAATTCCAACACACTCTATGTATTTAAAAACAACAAAATTCACTGACTGCAAGACCTGAGGATTTGCCTGGAGGGTTGTGTACAAGTGACTTTGAACAATTCTATATTTAACCAATACACTATAAGAACATAATGCACTGTGCTCCATACACGTGTCCCTAGCAGTAATTTAAACCACACCGTGGCATAAGCTATTTAAATGGGCTTGTGACCTACTTCTTAATCCCAGCTTTTGGGAAAGAAAAGAAGTTGAGTAGTGACTTGGAAGATTGTTGTTTCCTGTAAATTGGACTTTTGTATGACACTTGCCACACGGTGTTATAATTTTACAGTATTTTTTTTCCCCCAGAGTGTACAGGTACAGGTTGAGCTGCAGAATGGCAGGAGATGGAAACAGGCTTTGGTTAGTCACTGCCTTGAAGTGATCCTCATTATGGACAGAGGAATCAGTGCACTCTCAGCAGGTTTAGAGATGGCACCAAGCTGTGTGGCACAGTCGACTTGCCAGAGGGCAGGGATCCATCCAGAGGGACCTGGACAGGCTGCAGAGCTGTGCCCAGGCCAACCTCAGGACATTCAACAAGGTCAAGTGTAAGGTCCTACACCTGGGCAGGCACAATCCCAAGCACAAGTCCAAGCCGGGTAGGGAATGTCTGAGAGCAGCCCTGAGGAAAAGGCCCTGGGGGTCTGGGGTGATGAAAAGCTCAAGATGAGGCTGCAGTGTGAGTGCAGCCCAGACAGCAACTGTGTGCTGGGCTGCAGCAAGAGCAGTGTGGGCAGCAGGGCAAGGGAGGGGATTCTGCCCCTTTGCTCTGCTCTCCTTAGACCCCATCTGCAGTCCTGTGTGCAGTTCTGGAGCCCCCAGCACAAGAAGGACATGGAACTGTTGGTGCAGGTCCAGCGGAGGTCACGAAGACTC
>WBNM01037570.1:8865-25845 GCA_013399055.1 Ramphastos sulfuratus | reverse complement strand
TTTTAAAATGCTTATTTTTATTTTAAAAAAAACCCTAATTTTTTAAATGTTATTTTTTATTTTAATTTTTATTTTTTACCTTTTAATTTTTATTTTTAGGTTTTTTAATTTTTATTTTCAGGTTTTTTAATTTTTATTTTTAGGTTTTTTAATTTTTATTTTCAGGTTTTTAATTTTTATTTTCAGTTTTTTTAATTTATATTTTCAGTTTTATTTTAAAAATTTTTTAGTTTTTATTTTTAATTAGAGCATCTTCAAGGGCTCATTAGACAACTGCATGTCATTTCATTCAGTCCAGTGCCAGTCCAACCTGAATTTGTGACGAAAGTTCATTTGGGCTGTCTGTTTTTTCACTCTCTGGGAATTTTCTTTTGTCTGAAGGGCTGAATTTTTTTTTATATTGCAGATATACCCCTGATTTGCTCTGTTATAACCATCACATTTCTGGCTAAGGGAAACAGAACGAGCTTCAGTAGGAGCTCACATGCTGTTGGGATCTGGAATCATTGCAAATTAAATGCCGTTATATAAGTTTGCCCTTCAAAAATTTGCTTTGGGAATTTGTAAATCCAAATAAAACAGTCTTTTGTTGCCAGTTAATGGAAAAGTTGCCACCAAATGATATAAAGAACATGCTGTTAGGTATTAGTGCAGAGTTTCCACAATGTTACTAGGGGGCTTGAAAAGCTGGATTAGCTCTCTTTTGGGAATTAATTTGTTTATATCACTAAGTACGTGGACAACCATACAGCAGTGTGATTAGCTGCCATGGATTTCTGCTGGCACAGTATCACTTTTACTCTGTCATGTAATTATTGTATTTCAGACAGGTTAGCAAAGGAGAATTCTTAACCTGGAGTTACTTATTCTCCACTATCTTTTTGGAAAAGAAAAAAGAAAAAAATATAATGCCTCTCACCGCTTTATATAATCTCCCATTACAGAGAGTGTGCTCTATCTCAGAAAATACATAAAGACCAGATTTTGCCCTCTGGATGCCTGCAACTTAGTGGTCAATCTGTAAAGCTTCTGTTAAGTAACAGAGAGACTTCTCAGTATTTCTTTGTCCTTCATCTCTGTTCCTTTTTAACGATCTAAGTATCCGAGTAGCAGCAAAATGAACTACAAAATGAGCCATTGCTGATACTTTTGTTCTCTGAAGTCTGGATTATTATAACTTTGTTTGGTTTTCTCACATATTATGGGCAATTTGTCAAGTAGATAATGTTAGTAGAAATGTAGTTTTAAAACACTTCTGATCACAGTCTATTTGGCAGCAGGAGGAATGTGGGGAAAAAAAAAGTTGCAAATTGGTTATTACCCTGGGTGCAATTTCAATATGAAAAAAGCTCCTCTTAAAATGAGACAGAAAAATGAGAACTTAAATCAATGAGAGGGTGTGTGCTGAGTGTACAAACATGAGGTCTCACTGGTTTCAATGTTCTTTGCAAGGTAAGAAGGATTGCAGCCCATACTTTGTCTCAAATTGCTGAATCTGTTCTGTCCCAGAGTATGAACTGTCTGCTGTAACCTGAGACTTGTTTCCTGCGGCAGGAGGAGTGAAACCAAGGACAAAATTGGCATTGGTGACTGGCCAAACCCTCACCTCTAACTACATAGTATTGGGAAGACCATGTTTGAGGCTAAAGCTTTGTAAGTGTCTGTTTTGACCTTGCCACGTGTTTTGCATAAAATGAGGTCCCCTCAAGTGTGAATTGTAATCCTCTCTGAAGGGCCAAGGTGACATCTGAAGAACAAAGATACAGACATTAATGTAGGACCTACGCATTCAGCCGTTTGCTAATTGCATTGAACACAGTGAAGTACCCTGAATATATGGTGTCCAGGGCTGTCTGAATTCTATAGCATATTGTGTGTACAGTATTCTGCACAGCCTGGCAAATGTTAGTGAATTCAGTAGCACTTCCATGGCAGTAATGACATGTAACCATCTGTGATTTTGCACCTGCAGAAGCCAGTGTCAGCTGTTGAAGTGCAGCAGCCCTGACTTTGCATGAATTTATTGCCAAATACCTCACTCATTTACTAGCCATGGAATTCAGATAACCCTTTCAGTGAACTTAAGGGTCTTACATAGAGCAAAACTGTGCTCCAGAGAGAAAATCCTTACCAAGCTGCCTGCCTTAGTAAATACTGTTCGTACACCGTAGCGCTTTTATAGAGTAAATAAGAAGTTTATATGAAACTAATAGCACTGCTGCTACTGGGACACTGGTTACTGCTCCCACTGGTACTGGGGCCTCTTCATGTAGATGTTGTATGAATGCATCCAGGGAGATAAGCTTTCCTCTAAAATACAGAGCAGGGAAAAGGGAAACAGAGGCATAGAAGGGTGAGCTGCTTTTACAGGCTGCGCTACAGTACCATGGGGAATCCAGGAGTAAAATTTCTTTCTTGATTTTCCCACCAGAGCTTTAAACACCATTTTATACCATCTGTTATGAAAATGAACAGGATTGGCTGGCTTGCTCTAGCTTCAGACTCTGCTAGCAGACACTCACATAAAATGATTTTTACATAGATAACCTCAGAATAAATACAAACTATTTATTCTGCTAACAAGAGAGGTAGTTCTATTAAATGGGAACAGATCTCAGCTGTTCCTTACCAGAATGTGTGCTGAGCTTGGGATTTCTCACATGACCACTCTGAATCATCACAGATGTCTTTGTATTGCTTTCTATATCCTTTTACCAAAGTCTTGTGTAGAGATAGGCAGGCTTTATAGTTGGCTCAAACACCATCATCCTTTTCACTTAAGTCTTGTCACACAGGAAAAACATACAATAAGGAGATGAAAAGGACAGTGGGACCACAAAGCATGTGGCCTGGAAAAATCATTCAGTCTCTATGCCATAAATATTTTGTATCATAAAAGCTTCATTCTGTAGACAGATACATATTTTAAAATTTTTCTGTAATAAATATAACATAATCAGTTGTTGAAAAGCTCTTTAGATTTTAAAGGGGGATAAAGAAATACAGGTTTGAACGTTCCCAGTCTTCAAAACACACAGAAATTGTAAGGAAAAAAATACCTAAAAAAGTTTTTGCTAGGAGCAATAGAAATAAGAGACTATTTTAGAGCAAGATTTTCTCATAAGTTCTTCCAAACGTGCTAATAAAGTCACATCAGATACAACCCAAATCTTAATTCTTTACACCATGTGTTCTTTCAAGTGGGACAATTAAAACAGTTCCAAGACAATTATTATTTTTTTAAGTAGTCAATGAATAATAAAAAACCCAAAAAATTGGTTGCAAAAATTAGCTTAATGTAATGGCAGTTTCCTACATGATGACAAATGAAATGGCTTTGCCCAATTTACTGACATCAGATGAATGATCATTTTTTTCCTAATTCATGCCATTATGTGATGTAAAGAAGAAACATACATTGCTGAGAACACACAAAATGAATGAACGATTTTCTGTATCAGAGAGGCTGGGGGGAAATCAATTTGTTTAATAATAGTTTGGTAAAAAATTATAGTGGTTTAAATGAAGTTAGTCACAGCCTTTGAAGCTGTGCTATTTCAGATGCAGAACAGATGATGTATAGCCACTGGAGGAACAGACAATGGAGGAAGGAATAGAATCACAGAATCATAGAATGGTTTAGGTTGGAAGGGACCTCAAAGATCATCCAGTTCCAACACCCTGCCATAGGCAGGGACACCTCTCACTAGTACAGGTCACTCAAGGACTCATCCAACCTGACCTTGAACACCTCCAGGGAAGGAGCAGCCACAACCTCCCTGGACAACCTGTGCCAGTGTCTCACCACCCTCACTCTAAAGAACTTCTTCCTAACATCTAGTTTCAATCTCCCCTCTGCCAGTTTAAACCCATTGCCCCTTGTCCTGTCATTACAAGACCTTATAAATAATCCTTCCCCAGCCTTCCTGTAGGTCCCTTCAGATAATGGAAGGCTACTATAAGGTCTCCTCGAAGCCTTCTCTTCTCCAACCTGCAGAACCTCAACTCTTTCAGCCTGTCCTCATAGCAGAGCTGCCTCAGCCCTCTGAGCATCTTCATGGCCTCTTCTGGACTGGCTCCAATAGTTCAATGTCCTGCACACAGTACTGCAGCTGGGGTCTGAGGAGAGCAGAGCCAAGGGGCAGAATCCCCTCCCTTGCCCTGCTGCCCATACTGCTCTTGCTGCAGCCCAGC
Source organism: Ramphastos sulfuratus (assembly GCA_013399055.1). NCBI lineage: Eukaryota > Metazoa > Chordata > Aves > Piciformes > Ramphastidae > Ramphastos > Ramphastos sulfuratus. Next base: position 21,651 of record WBNM01037570.1, on the reverse strand, counting down.
ACAGAGTTGCTGTCTGGGCTGCACTCACACTGCAGGCTCGTGTTGAGCTTTTCATCACCCCAGACCCCCAGGTCCTTTTCCTCAGGGCTGCTCTGCAGCCATTTGCCACCCAGCCTGGATTTGTGCTTGGGATTGTGCCTACCCAGGTGCAGGACCTTACGCTTGCCTTTGTTGAATTTCATGAAGTTGCCTTAGGCCCACCCCTCCAGTCTGTTTAGGTCCCTCTGGATGGATCCCTGCCCTCTAGCAAGTCTACTGTGCCACACAGCTTGGTGTCATCTGCAAACTTGGTGAGGCTGCACTGATTCCTCTGTCCATGTCACTGAAAAAGATGTCAAACAGTACTGGTGGCAGCACTGACCTCTGAGGGCCACCACTTGTCACTGGTCTGCAGGTGAGAGAAAGCCACATCTCTGTGCAGGGAAAACCTCACAGAACTCGTGGAAAGTTAGTTACAAAGAATTCACACTACCTTCTTTAAATCTGTCTCTGTTCCTTTTAGCCCTGAGTACATTGTTTGCAGAGCAAGGCCTCAAACCTAGAACTCTTAAAAATATGAAGGGCTTTGTAAACCTTTTGTCAAAAGGTTAGAACAAGGAAAATAAGTCCCTGTTCTTGTATACTGTAGTGTCAAGGCACTTCCAAAAAGTATGCTCATGGACTCCCAAGACTGGAGGCTTAATTAGTATTTAACAGTGACAAAAAGACTCTTATTACTATCATATGAGAACTGGCTCCTATTGACACTACTGTTTCTAGTAGTATAAATTATAACGAGTGTTTTTATTTGGTTATGATACAACTTCTTTTCTTCTTCTTGAAGTGAAGATCCTAATGGATGTAATGAGTATTTATAGTTTAAACAATAGCAGAGCATAACCTCTAGGATCAATGTAATTAAGGCAAATCAATAACAGTAGCAAACACGCCAGTATTTAACTGGTAGGGCCAGTGTCTACTACACAGCACAGCTTCAAAATCAGATAGAATTTTTTTCTATCCTTATGAAATGGTGACCATTTTTTTCTGCAAGAAAAGTGAAAGCCATGTTATGGTATCATAAATATATTTATTCAGTAAACATAACATTCTAATACATATAACATTTTGACAGTACTGCCCTGAACGTGTGCTGCATTTAGCATATTAAAACTGTGTGCAAGAGCCTAAGATCTATGCTGGGTGATGGAAATCAAAGGTCTCTTTAGCCTGCTTTCTGAACACTATTTTCTTATGATTATCTCTTTAAGGAAGGCCAGAGTACAGAATCACAGAATGGTTTAGGTTGGAAGGGACCTCAAAGATCATCCAGTTCCAACCCCCTGCCCTAGGCAGGGACACCTCCCACTAGTACAGGTCGCTCAAGGCCTCATCCAACCTGGCCTTGAACACCTCCAGGGAGGGAGCAGCCACAACCTCCCTGGGCAACCTGTGCCAGTGTCTCACCACCCTCACTGTAAAGAATTTCTTCTTAACATCCAGTTTCAATCTCCCTTCTGCCAGTTTAAACCCATTACTCCTTGTCCTGTCATTGAAAGACCTGGTAAATAGTCTCTCCTCAGCCCTTCTGTAGCGCCCTTCAGATACTGGAAGGCCACTCCAAGGTCTCCTCGAAGCCTTCTCTTCTCCAGGCTGCAGAGCCCCAACTCTCTCAGCCTGTCCTCAGAGCAGAGTTGCTCCAGCCCTCTGAGCATCTTCGTGGCCTCTTCTGGACTGGCTCAAATAGTTCAATGTACTTTTTGTGTTGGGGCTCCAGAACTGCACACAGTACTCTAGATGGGGTCTGAGGAGAGCAGAGCAAAGGGGCAGAATCCCCTTCCTTGCCCTGCTGGCCATGCTGCTCTTGATGCAGCCCAGCACACAGTTGCTGTCTGGGCTGCACTCACACTGCAGGCTCGGGTTGAGCTTTTCATCACCCCAGACCCCCAGGTCCTTTTCCTCAGGGCTGCTCTGCAGCCATTTGCCACCCAGCCTCGATTTGTGCTTGGGATTGTGCCAACCCATATGTTTTTAACTACTTCAGCAGTCTTACAGTTTGCTGGTAGTTTGTCTTCTGTATGCAGCAGTAGGCAGTGTTTTCTTGATTGATTTCTACTGTTAATGAAATCAGAGAACTTTCTGGACCTACCCTGTTGTATCTCATTTTGTGTCCTGGCTTTTCTCTTTATTTGTCTCTTCCCATTCTCCATAACTCACTTGACTCATTATGTTTTGTAATCTAGCATACTTTCCATGTTCTGTACCAATTCTTACTGTGGTTCAGTCATTGAAATGCTTGCAATTTCACCAATGACTCTTACTAAAATGAGCATATTTCTTTCACACTCTGATAAATCATATTGTGTCCCAAACGGTATTTCAGCCGTCTTGATTATCTTTCCTCTTTACACTTGCTTTCTATGGTATCTAACCCTGCAGTTCACTAAAGGTACTGGTGTTGAAAGCAGGCTTTTGTCTTGATTTTATTCTTCTCTACCTTTCCCTTCTCAAAACTTGTTAACTGATCGATGTTCCCTTTTACTGCTCTCTTCCCTGTAGGTCATAATCAGGCTCCAGCCAGTCTTCGTATGCATAATTTATCCTGGTCTTTCTGTTTAACACAGCTATTTGGTGAGATTCCTGTCAGTTGAGGAAGACTTCTTATTCCTTCTGCTTATTTCCTCCAAGTCTTGCATTAGTATGTACATATGCCTAAGACTGACCTAGAGGAAAGAAAAAAATGTCCGAATGCCTGCCTTCTTTCTGGTAGTTTCTAGCTTTACATCACACTACATGATTAAACAATTGGCAGAGCCTAGGAAATAAAAAGAAAAAAAAAAGGAAAGTTAGATTTGGGAGTTTTCATTTTTCAAGGTGAATACACACAATAATTGAAGTAACCTAACTGAAATTGATAAAAGAGAAATTACACGTTGCTGTTTCTTAGAGGCGAGAAAAACTTAGTTGCTGACACCAGCATATAGCATTGTCTTCTAGAGGTAGCTCTATTCTAAGTAGCAATTTCATCCCTTACTGCTCTTGTATATCCTACAAGGGCTTTTGTGTAACAAGATCAAGAGTTAAGTTGAATCAATCATCACCCACTTTTTGTCCATTCCTTAAATACTTCTTAGTCACTTGCTTTGAAAAGGAAGTCGGCAGGCAAACAGCTGAATTTATTTCCTAGATGCCATGTAGCAATTGAAGGGTAAATTCTTTGCTGGTATTTTAAGCTTTCCTCAGTCCTTTACACCAAGACAGCATTATGGTTGTTCTCTGAGTCATAGTTATTTTAGGTGAATAGTGCTCAGATAAGATCTAAAAAAAAAAAACAAAAAAAACCAAACCCAAAATCAAAAAACTACTCTGGGAGATAATGAGGTAATTGGAAAAAGTTAATGCAGTGCAGGTGAAACAAGTGATCCACAAAATTTAGACAAAATTGTTTCTTGACATGAGTCATGTAACTCATTAGACTGCTGAATAGCCAAGTTTCCTTTTAAACATCTTCAGTATTTATCAAACAAAAAAATTACACTTTTAACTGACGCTTGTGCATAAGTATTATACTACAGATCCAGCAAACTAGAACCAGCTGGTCAGCTGCAGAGCAGGATCACAAAGTCCTTTGTATCAACAAGGCCAAGTGTAAGGTCCTGCACCTGGGTAGGCACAATCCCAAGCATAAATACAGACTGGGTGGTGAATGGCTGAGAGCAGCTCTGAGGAAAAGGACCTTGGGGTCTGGGTTGATGAAAAGCTCAACATGAGCTTGCGGTGTGTGCATGCAGCCCAAACAGCAACCGAGTCCTGGGCTGCAGCAAGAGCAGTGTGGCCAGCAGGGCAAGGGAGGGGATTCTACCCCTTTGCGCTGCTCTCCTCAGACCCCATCTGGAGTCCTGTGTACAGTTCTGGAGCCCCCAGCACAGGAAGGACATGGAAGTGTTGGAGTGGGTCCAGAGGAGGGCGATGAAGATGCTCAGAGGGCTGCAGCAGCTCTGCTATGAGGACAGACTGAGAGAGTTGGGGCTTTGCAGCCTGGAGAAGAGAAGGCTTCAAGGAGACCTTATAGTAGCCTTCCAGTATCTGAAAGGGACCTACAGGAAGGCTGGGGAGGGACTATTGACAAGGTCTTGCAATGACAGGACAAGGGGCAATGGGTTTGAACTGGCAGAGGGGAAATTTAGACTGGATGTTAGGAGGAAGTTGTTTGCAGTGAGGGTGGTGAGGCACTGGCACAGGTTGCCCAGGGAGGTTGTGGCTGCTCCCTCCCTGGAGGTGTTCAAGGCCAGGATTGATGAGGTCTTGAGTGACCTGTTCTAGTGGGAGGTGTCCCTGCCTATGGCAGGGGGTTGGAACTAGATGATCTTCGAGGTCCCTTCCAGCCCTACCATTCTATGATTTGCTGTCTACGTATTTTTAGTGTATCTGCTAAGTAATCTTGTCTCAAGTTTTCAACAAGAAGGGGTGATGAGAAGAGGCTGAGAGAACCACCACAGAGAAATGCTTTCTTCCATAACACTGTCAATATGCACTCTCATTGAACACCAAAATAAATAGTTTTATGAAACCTTTCAATTTTTTAATAAGTCAAAATACACTTTTCTGACAGTATAATTGCTTTTCATACCAGGCCTTAAATCTGCACCACTATAAAAGAATAATGCTACAGTAGATCATTTGTGAAAACTTAATGAAAACTGAGTTAGTGAACCTCAGAGTCACTAGACCTTGAAATTCACTTTCAAAAACTAATTTGCAGCAAATGTATGAGAAACATATTTAGACATGATAAACTTTCAGTCTTCTGCTAGCTAGGTGCAGAGGTTTATCTTGATTAACTGTTTTTTTTTTCTTTTAATTAATCATATATGTAGGTAGCCAAGATGTTGTGAGTTACACTTCCATCAGTGACATTCATTCAACAGGAACAACAATATTTATTTTTTCTTACTTGCATAAGCAACATAATATGTCAACTCATCATATTTTTTCTGTTGTCTTTGCATTGTCTACTTAGCCTATCACTGAAGAATATGGAATCATAGAATCAGTCAGGGTTGGAAGGGACCATAAGGATCATCCTGTTCCAACCCCCCTGCCATGGGCAGGGACACCTCACACTAGATCAGGCTGTCCAGAGCCTCATTCAGCCTGGCCTTAAACACCTCCAGGGATGAAGCTTCCACCACCTCCCTGGGCAACCCCTTCCAGGCTCTCAGCACCCTCATGCTGAAGAACTTCTTCCTAACATCCAGGCTGAATCTACCCATTTCTAGCTTTGTTCCATTCCCCCTAGATTGTAACTAGAACAAGAGGGGGAAAAAAATTATACTGTGTAGGTAAACAATAACTGTTTAAAAGCTGGAAGTGTTAATTTTATGTGAATGTAAATGCTTCATCTTGCAATCAGTGCATATATGAAATTGTAGCAAACAGTCAAGAGATCTTTCACATTGGTGCTTCAACCTTCTGCTTCCTCAGTGTAATTTATGTAGATATGAGTTAATAGCAACAGTTTAGCACCTGTGTTGAAGGGAAATGAGGAGGTGTACTGATTTCAGTGGGAGATCCATGATGAGGATCACAGGCTTACAGGCTATCAGGGGTTGGAAGAGACCCAAAGAGATCATTGAGTCCAACCCCTCTGCCACAGCAGGACCAGACAATCTAGCTCAGGTCACACAGGAACACATCCAGACAGACCTGGAAAATCTCCAGAGAAGGAGACTCCACAACCTCTCTAGGGAGCCTGTTCCAGTGCTCTGTGACCCTCAAAGTAAAGAAGTTCCCCCTTATGTTGAGATGGAACCTCCTGTGCTGCAGCTTCCATCCATTGCTCCTTGTCCTATCCCAGGCAGCAAGTGAGCAGAGCCTGTTCCCCCTCTTCTGACACCCAGCCCTCAGATATTTAGAAACATTTATTAAACCCCCTCTCAGTCTTCTCATTTCTGGACTAAAAAGCCCCAGGTCCCTCAGCCTTTCCTCATCAGGCAGTGCTCCAGTCCCCTAATCATCCTTGCAGCCCTCTACTGGACCTTCTCCAGCAGATCCCTGACCCTCTTAAACTGGGGTGCCCAAAACTCAATGCAGTACTTAAGATGAAGCCTCACTGGGGCAGAGTAGAGGTGGAGGAGAACCTCCCTTGCTCTGATGGGCACATTCTTCTTAATAGTCCCCAGGACCCCATTGACCTTCTTGGACACAAGTGCTCATTGATGTCCCATGGATAACTTATTATCCACCAGCACTCCCAGGTCCACATGATTTCATTATGTCAATCTATTTTTCATTAAATAAGAACAAGTTACCCCAGAAATGTTTGTGTTCATGAGATCTCTGGTAAAGCACCCTCTTAAATGAGCTTCCTACCTTAGAAAGTGAATGATATTTTATCTGCAAACATTGTGAAATGTCCAGTTTCAACTCATGTATCTCCACTTCCTAGAGCACAAGATAAAATACTCTAGCCTGCAGATATTTGGTCCTCTGCTTGCTAAGTGGGCACCAGTCTTCTGCATTTCCTTCTAACTTTGTTCTTTTCAGGACTTGCAGCAATTGCCCCTGCAAATTGCAAAGCATAGAAGGAAGGTTTTGATGGTGTCAGTTAAGATTTCTCTCTGGTTCACTGGTTGCAGATGGGTTATATGGGTTTTGACATCATTAAATCAGTCTTCTTGGGACAAGAATGATGTTTAAAAGGTGCCAGGCTGATTTGCTATTTATTTCAGCTTAAAACATCTCTTTTGTAGTACATGAAAGAAATTCAAGTTCATAAGACACTGGATCTCCAGGCTTACTCTCCAGTAGATTTCCATGGTAAGCTTTCTGGACTTTTTTTTTTCTTTTTCTCTCAGTAGCTTTTCTAAATGTAGGAGGATGAAATCATTGGATTACCAAAGAGAGAAAGAGAAGGAAGGCACAGATAGGTTAGTTCTGTTAAAACAAAATCAAGTTCCTTTTAGCTTGGCTCACTGATAAACAGAAATGATTAGATTTTGTTTTATTATCTGATCCAATGCAAAGCTTTCACTTCTGATAATAATAAATAATGGTGAACAGGTACACAGCCATTGCCATCAATAATTCAGCCCTGCTTGAAGATGAATAATATATATTTAGCCTGATCTTCAAGATGGAGTAAATAAGATGAATGCCTTTCCCATGGAGACAAAGGAAGATAGTATAAAGACTAAGTTGTTTCTCAGACCCATTCTTCACTCACAAAGTCTTCATGAATTTCTTGCTTAAAGCTGAAATATGTCCTAAAGTACTCTGGCATATCCTGATGCAACAGGTAATTTTCTAGTTTTCTGTAATTCTGGATTGGTTAACTTGAAATCTACTGATAGCACCTACAATTTGATAGCCATCCTCTGCATAAATATTTGTAACTGGAATTTCTAATTGGAATATTTTTCCTGAATGCTAGCTTGGAGTTCTTCCACTAGTCAGTGTAGTAGAGAAGAATTATAGAATAATAGAATCAGTCAGGGTTGCAAGGGACCACAAGGATCATCTAGTTCCAACCCCCCTGCCATGGGCAGGGACACCCTACCCTAGATCAGGCTATCTAGAGCCTCATCCAGCCTGGCCTTAAACACCTCCAGGGATGGGCCCTCAACCACCTTTCTGGTAAAACCATTCCAGGGTCTCATCACTCTCACGCTGAAGAACTTCCTCCTCACGTCCAGTCTGAATCTCCCCACCTCCAGCTTTACTCCATTCCCCCTAGTCCTCTCACTACCTGATAGCCTAAAAAGTCCCTCCCCAGCTTTTTTGTAGGCCCCCTTCAGATAATGAAAGACCACAACGAGGTCACCTGGGAGTCTCCTCCAGACTGAACAACCCCAATTCTTTCAGTCTGTCCTCATAGCAGAGGTGCTTCAGCCCTCTGAGCATCCTCGTGGCCCTTCTCTGGACATCATCTTTCCACATTCCTGATACTCTGATCAATTCATTGATACTCTGATCAATGAATGTCTTGTGTCCCTGTTTAATTAGAGTTCTGGGAGAATGATTTGTAGTCCAGTGGTCCACTCCTCTTGCCACTGAAGTTATTGACACAATTTACTTATACAGACACGCCAGCAAGACTGGACCACTGGCTCCAGCCCCACGGAAGACATGAATATGTTCACCTTTAAGCTTCTTCCTATGCCTTTGAGGAGGTGAATAGCAGCTACTTTACTGAAGTGAGATTGAACCATCACTGAGGAAAGTGCTTTAATATTTACAGAGATAAAGTGTTATAGCTACAAGTTATTGCTTTGTAATAATGAAGAAAAAAAGAGGTGTGCACAAACACATTGCTGGCCAAACCATTTAAGAATTGAGTGTTTCATCCGCTTTTGTAATTGGATAGATAATGCCCTAATCTGTTTGGTATTGTTTCACTTTTCTATATCAGTCCCTTAAAATACTGGAACAAGGTTATCACAGAACTGCAGATTTGCCCAGCTTTGTAGTCCAAATGTAAATCATTTAATGAGAGTGCTTTTCCCATCATTGTTCTGTAATTGGCTCAAGTGGAAATAAATGACGCATGTCAGTTGCAGCTTGTGTAAAAGTTTTCAGTGTGCCCACCCAATATGCCAGGGTGATAAAGTGTTTATTATTGATCAGGATATATGTTTTAAATATTAGGCACCAGCAGGAGACTACAGTGGTATCCTACAGTGGCATCCCTTCATGAGCTGCCACCGAACTCTCTTGTCACCCTTTGCACGTTGTTGCTCACAATTACAGTATGAACTGCAAGTATTTGTTCTATGGATTTCTTTCTTCTTTTCTTAATGATTTAGTAAAATAATAATTAAGAAGAAAGAGTTATAAGCTTTTTGGTTGAGAGAAATCTACTCACAAAAATTGAACTTTCTCATAAACTGGAGTTAAAAAAAAAAAGGTCTTCCCATTGCATGGAAAAAGAGAAACAATGTAGTTACCTTTCTTATACAGTACTGATTTATCTAAAAATANGGGCTCAGTTGCTGTCTGGGCTGCACTCACACTGCAGGCTTCTGTTGAGCTTTTCATCACCCCAGACCCCCCCAGGTCCTTTTCCTCAGGGCTGCTCTCAGCCATTCCCCACCCAACCTGGACTTGTGCTTGGGATTGTGCCTACCCAGGTGCAGGACCTACACTTGGTCCTTTTTGTGATACTTCCATATTATAAGCAATTCTCTGTCATTAAACTCCTTGTATCTGCCAATATTGAGACAGAACATCATAAACAAGTATATCAATCACTAGCTCTAGAACACTTTCAGTTTGTGACTGTTTAAGCTCAGAGATTAGAAAAAAATACATTTGGAACAGAGAAACTTAGAAGCTGAAGAGTGTTGGAGGCTCTGAGTAGAGAGGTGAACTGTCCAGGGATAGGCCATAAAATGGCAAAAATGGCTAAGTTAATATTTCATTAGAGCATCAAAAGGTTATGTCTGGGAGCACAGCTTGTATCTGCCCCTTGCTGCGCCTGCTGCTGTCTTCCCCCACTGCTGTTTTGGTTGCTGCCTCGCTGCCGCTTGACCCCATCCACATCTTCTTTAAGGTTGTTATATTCTGTAGTAGTTTATTCTCCTTATACTGTTATTAGAAATACAATTTTTTTTTTTTCCAGCTTTCCAAAATTTAGAGTTGTAGTGAATTTATTCTTCTGGGGGAGGGATCCACTCTAACCCATTACACAGTTCTGAAATGCTGAAGGTATTCCAGCGGCTTCCTATTTCCCAGCACGTATACTTGGGTGGTTGCTGCTGTGCTCACCAGGAGTCTCACATGAATCCTAGGGTAGAGCTAGCCCTTGACCTCAGTGCTCTTGCCTTCTAGGAGCATATGGAAGAAAACACTTTCCCAGCATGCACAAAATGAAACAAATTAACAACAGAATGAGGTCAAAGCACAATGGGGTCTCTTATCGGTTCCATATATTTAAACACAGGTTCAAAACACACAATAAAAAAAAATAGTTTTGATCACTGATAAGTCACAGCAAAGAAATGGGATTATAGGTTAATCATAGATGTGTTTGCTGTCAGGAGCTGGTGTAGACTGCAAAATGTGAGGTGGAGAATATGTGTTTCTATGAGGAATATTGGTTGCACCTTCATTGTTGGCAGAAGGGATGGATAATGCAATATATATTGAGTTTTAATAGTTTCAGTTTTAAAAGAGCAACAAACCTGGCATTTATAGAAGACCATTAAACTGCAATTGCAGATCTTATCAAACAGTAAAATATGCAAAGCATCATTTTATAGCTACCTGCTTCTCCTGCTCTCTTGAGTTTAGGGTTATTGACAAGCCTCCCGAAGTACAGGGTATTTTGACTGGTTTCTTTGACACATACAATACTGACACATTCTGGAAATCCTTCCAGACAGCATCAGCTGCAGCATGCAAAGCTGGCCTTTAGCTGGTTTCTTCTGCTATTTGACCTTGGATTTAGAGCCTTTGTATGTGGCATATCTCAGATTTAGAATAAGGGTGGCACTCAGTGGGGCTAGCAATAGGGAGGAAAGCAGTTTCCTGAGGACTAATACATGCATTTGGATCCCAATCATGTCAGTGTGATTCTGGGTATAAAAAACTTTCAGTCCTAACTTAAGCTGTCTGAATCATCCTTCCAGATTCAGGAGTTTAGTTTGCAGGTGTGGAAATTAAGCAGCTTGCTTCTTAAAATAGGATGTGTGAATATGGCTTAAGTGCCTTAAAGGCAACTCATTTTTGTTCATCACTGCTAATTGCTAAGTGAATTTCAAGGTTCTTCGTTGTGTTAATTACAGGATACTAAGAAATCCTGGAATGAATCTGTGTGAATTCAGAGAGAGTTGCTATCACTGTATGCCTCAGTCTTTAATTATGATAAAATTACAATGGGACTACCTAATTTTAACACTTCACTTTTTAAAAGGGAGGAAAAAAAGTAGAGATAGCTTCTGTCCCTTAGTAAAGAAAACTATTACTGTATGTCAACATTATAGCAGCCTGACTCATCCTTCAGATGATCAGCTCCATTACAGATGAGGATGGATGAATCCAGTGTGGAGGTGGTGTTTGGCTCACATAAGAGCCCCACACCTCTGCATATTGTCCTTTCTCTGTGGCCTGCATCCACTGATGTACCTAAATATGTGGCTAACTTACGTTTCAGAATCAGTTCTATGAAAGTCAGAATACACCAAATTACTCAGCTTGTGAGAACCAGACGCTGAAGAGCAATTTTGGGAAACAGTCTGCTTTGCATTAGGATGGAAGCAAACATAAATTTTGATTGCTGTGGAGAAGGCATTTCCACAAATTCACAGAAATGATCTGTGGCCATCAGTTCCTGCAGGCACATGTACAAACAAAATCAAGAAAGGCAATGCTGACTGGCAACATTACTGACGTTGCAAATCTTCTTCCAAGTCATTCAGGGACCTTTCATACGTAGAAAATCTGAGCTATGCTTCTCACTAAATGTAGCCCTGTGGGTCAATTAAAATTATGCCATTAAGTTACTGTGGCAAAGAAAAAAAAAAATCTGTAAAATAAAAGTTATTCTGGCATATTCCATGGTAATAATGAGCCCTGATCTTTATTCCCTGTTTTGAGCAGCTGAGTAATAAACCTTGTTGAGACTTTGCTTGATTGATAGATGGCTTCTATCCAGTGACTCTAGATAAGACAGTAGGGAAAAAGCAGTGCAAAAACAAAAGGGGAAAAAATAAAACTGATCTCAGGCTGTTATGGTCTGATGGCTCAACGTGCTACTTTGTGTCTGCCAGCATATTGATTCTTTGCATTTGATAGCACTAAACTGGCACTTGCCAACTGAAAGAATAGAGTCAGGAATGACAGAGCAGAGGGAGTCAGTGCCCAGTTCCTGTAGCTTCAAGGCAAACAGCATGGCAATGGTTTGCTTTTGATAGGGATAAAAGAAACTGGTGAAGTTGACTTATTGGTTACCAACCTTTGAATGATTTTCTGCTTATTGTTGCTATTCTGTTGTTCTAAAGAAACATAATGCATAATGACCTTAGAGGGTTCTCCCTGTGAGTGCTATCAGAGCATTCACCAGGTGTGTGTGTGCCTGTGGTGTTGCTAGGGCAGGGAACACTGTTGTAAATCAGTATTTTCATATAGAATTAGAACACGATTAGCAATATATTCTGCACAAACTAATGGCTACCTTTGAAGGGACAAAGAAGGTAGGACAAAAATGATTAATGGTTTACCAAGTAAGCTTCACAAATAATTTACAGGAAGAGCCTTGTTCAAAGTCCTACATGATTAATTTGGATTCAGTCTCCCTATAAATACAAATTCCTCTTTGTATCACCAGGTGTGCTATGGATGGGGAGAGAACAGAATATTACTGAGAGAGTCTGCCATGTAAATGTCACATGGGTTTATGTTTGGGAGTTCAGTAGATAGGAAGGAAACTCTTGAATCACTGTGTTTTGATTTGTGTTGGGCTTTTCTGTGTGATTTTAATTGGATGAATGTTGCTTGGCTGCATTAAGAGGAGCATGGCCAGCAGGGCAAGGGAGGGGATTCTCCCCCTTTACTCTGCTCTTGTCAGACCCTACCTGGAGTCCTGTGTGCAGTTCTGGAGCCCCCAGCACAGGAAGGACATGGAACTGTTGGATCACGTCCAGAGGAGGCCCACGAAGATGCTCAGAGGGCTGCAGCAGCTCTCCTATGAGGACAGACTGAGAGAGTTGGGGCTCTTCAGCCTGGAGAAGAGAAGGCTTCCAGGAGATCTTAGAGTAGCCTCCCAGTGTCTGAAGGGGGCCTACAGGAAGGCTGGGGAGGGACTATTGA
>WBNM01037567.1:0-26306 GCA_013399055.1 Ramphastos sulfuratus | reverse complement strand
ATTAGCCTCAAACCATCACAGTAGTAAAGTACCGGAGTGAATCAGCTATGAGGCTGGGATGAAACTTTTCAGGTTTTCATTAAAAGGAGAAAACATGAATCAAACCACTTTCTTTTACAGGTGAAAAATAAAGCACCTGCAGAAGTTCAGATAACAGCAGAACAGCTTCTAAGAGAAGCAAAAGAGAGAGAACTTGAACTTCTTCCACCACCACCACAGCAGAAGATCACAGATGTTGAAGAGTTAAACGACTACAAGCTCCGGAAAAGGAAGGTACAGGAAAAACATCAAACCTTAATGCTCATATAAAGTTCTACTATGTTGTAACTTAAACAAGATGCAGTTTACATTACTTCTGGGCTTTCTGGTTGGATAGCAGTTCTTAAAATGTGTTAATAGGAATTGCTCCTTAGAGGCAAAACCCTGTAAATTTAAATCCCAGGTTGTTTAACATAAAATTTGGTAGTACATAGCACCGCAAGTGTTCGAACCGTTGCCAGGGTTTACACGTGGTTTGTGCACAGCTTCTTTACACTAGGATCTGGCCAGTTAGCACAGAATCATAGAAACAGTCAGGGTTGGAAGGGACCACAAGGATCGTCTAGTTCCAACCCACCTGCCATGGGCACCTCACATTAGATCAGGCTGTCTACAGGCTCACCCAGCCTGGCCTTAAACACCTCGTGAAATCCCACAACCGAGTCAACACCTCCAGGGATGAGGTTTCCACTACCTCCCTGGGCAGCTCCTTCGTGGAAGTCTCACTACCCTCATGCTAAAGAACTTCTTTCTAACAGCCATCTGGAGTACTGTGTACAGTTCTGGAGCCCTCAGCACAGGAAGGACATGGAACTGTTGGAGTGGGTCCAGAGAAGGGCCATGAAGATGATCAGAAGACTGGAGCAGCTCTACTATGTGGACAGGCTGAGAGAGTTGGGGCTCTGCAGCCTGGAGAAGAGAAGGCTTCCAGGAGACCTTAGAGTAGCCTTCCAGGATCTGAAGGGGNGCACATCCATATCCCTCTTGTAATAGGGGCTTCAGAACTGTGTGACAGAACTTCAGTGAACTGTCCAATAATGCTGCTGGATTTCCACCTCAACTGTTTAGAAAAAGAATGTTTGCAAATCTTCTTTCTTTTCTGTGTGCTTATGGTACTTCTTAAGCACTCTTTAGAGCACAGCTTTCTACACCAGTCATGGTTATGTTTGGTGTTTGGCTTGAAATGTAAGCTGTGTTTAAGAGGAGGTGTATTTTTTTTCAGAATGTATTTGAAAGAATTGTTTTATTTGTGAAAACTTAATGTATGGTTTTGTTCAGCTTCTTACTTTGATAATTGCTGTCTTGCATCAGCGAAGCAAGAGCCTTTCTAATAGGGGACTTAAAATGTTTTCAGTGCTCAGCAATTGTTTTAGACACAGGCAGCATAAAATAGAGCTGTCATTCACAGGTTTCATTGGGTTGGAAGGGATCCTCAAAGGTTATTTTGTCCAACCCCCCTGCAATCAGCAGGTAGGCTAGGTTAGGCTGTCCAGCTAGGTTAGGCTGTCCAGCTAGGTTAGGCTGTCCAGCTAGGTTAGGCTGTCCAGCTAGGTTTAGGCTGTCCGAGGCCACATCAAGTTCTAATTCTGAATGTCTGCAGGGATGGGGCCTTGACTACATCCCTGGACAACCTGTTTCAGTATTTTACCACTCTCATTGTAAAGAACTTCCTCCTGATGTCTAATTCCCTGAAGCATATGTGTATGTGCTCAGATCTGGGTTCTGTTGTAGCACAACCATCATCCCTGTACTCAGCGCCGAGGGTTTGTTTCCCTCCTTACTGCAGTGGCTGCGACTCCTCACGAAGGTTTCAGGCTGTGCTGGCTACTGGTTTACCTCACTGAGACCCAAGCAGAGCAGATGGAGTGAGGTGATCAACAGCACTGCCAAGACAATGCTGGTGTTACTTATGTTCATGTCTCAGCAGCACCAGTTACAAGCCACCGCAATAACTGTGTTAGACATGACCTGTGTTAAGGAGGAAGTTCTTTACAATGAGAGTGTTAAAATACTGCAATGGGTTGCTTAGTCGTGTGATCAAGGCCCCATCCCTGAAGATGTTCAAGATTAGCATTGATGTGGCCCAGGACAGCCTGATGTAGTTGGAGGTATCTCTGCTGACTGCAGGGGGCTTGGACAAGATGACCTTTGAGGGTGCCTTCCAAACCAATGCAGTCGGTGAATCTGACTGGATGAGGCACTTAGTGCCATGGCCTAGTTGATTGGATAGGGCTGGGTGATAGGTTGAACTGGATGATCTTGGATGTCTCTTCCATCCTGGTTGATTCTATGATTCTATATGTTAAATACTAGTAGTACTGATCCTGACAGTAGGCAAACAAGACTGAAGATGCCCTCACTGGTGACACTAAACAGTGAAATTTGTAGACAAATATAGGCATCTTTGAAGCCAGCATATTAAATTCAGGGAATAAGGCATCTTGCTTTTTCTTTAAAGCAAGAGAGGTTGTGGAGTCTCCTTCTCTGGAGACTTTCAGAACCTATCTGGATGCATGTGTGGAAGCAGGAGGTTGGACTGGATGATCTCTAGAGGTTCCTTCCAACCCCTAACATTCTATGATTATTCTATCAGTATTTTAGTACTGAGTTGAAGAACCTGAGTTGAGTCCTGTCCTGTGTGATGATCTACACTTCAGGCTTCTCTGCTACGTGATTTTTAGAAAGCATTGCATTGAGTGTGATTTGTTACTCCTTCTGCATGGGTGTAAGATATTCAGAGTTCATAAGCCATTAATAACAAGATGGGTCTACACTGAAGGATTTGTCACTCACAGAAAATCATTTTCTCTTCAGACTTTTGAAGACAACATAAGAAAAAACAGGACTGTTATCAGTAACTGGATCAAGTATGCACAATGGGAGGAAAGCCTGAAAGAGATACAGAGGTAACTTGTGGTCCAAACCTTTTCTGGCACACACTGACAAACACCATGAAAGTCTTGGAGGGCCATTTCACACCCAACTTCTCTTTGCTTTCCAGAGCCAGATCCATTTACGAGCGTGCTTTAGATGTAGACTACAGAAATGTCACCCTCTGGCTGAAATATGCAGAGATGGAGATGAAGAACCGCCAGGTTAATCATGCCAGGAACATCTGGGACCGAGCCATTACCACCCTCCCCAGAGTGAACCAGTTCTGGTATGTTTGCAGGGGATGGAGCATTGCTTCTACCCCCAAAGACTACAGAGCACTTCTCCGTTTCGGTGTGATGTGAAAGTGCATTGTTTGCTGTCTCTCCAAGTCTTCAGGCTTAAGTGTTGGAAAGGTTTTGTACCTGTATTTGGGCCAGATAGAGACTGGGTGCAGAGTGGGCTGAGAGTAGCCCTGACAAAAAAGTCTGGGGGGTGTTGATTGATGAGAAGCTCACCATGAACTGACAGTGCCTTCTTGCAGCCCAGAAGGCAAATCATGTCCTGGACTGCATCAGGAGGAGTGTGGCCAGCAGGGCAAGAGAGGGGATTCTGCCCCTTTACTTTGCTCTAGTGAGACCCCACCTCCAATACTAAATCCAGTTGTTGTGTCCCCATCATAAGAAGGACATAGAACTGTTGGAGTGAGTTCAGAGGAGATCCACAAGGGTGATCTAAGGGCTAGAGCACCTCTGCTATGAGGAGAGGCTGAGGAAGCTGGTGGTGTTCAGTCTGGAGAAGGGAAGACCTTGGTCTTATAGCAGCCTTCCAATGTCTGAAGGGGTCCTATAGGAAGGCTGGAGAGAAACTTTTCATAAGGGTGTCTAGCAACAGGACAAGGGGGGATGGTTTGGAGCTGAGGGAGGGTAGGTTTAGACTGGATCTTAAGAGGAAGTTCTTCAGTACAAGGGTGGTGAGACTCTGAAATAGGTTATCTAGAGAGGATGTGGATACCCCCTCCCTGGAGGTGTTGAAGACCAGGTTGGATGAGGCCTTGGGCAACCAAGTTAGTTGAGAGGTGTCCCTGCCCATGGCAGGGAGGTTGAAGTAGATGATCTCTAAGGCCCCTTTCCAACCTAAGCCGTTCTATGATACTTTCCAAGTGGCAAGAGTGTTGGGGTAGGAGGATGTTTGTGTGTTGCATCCTGCCAGTCATAACACTATATACAGGCATTTCTAGGGTGCAGGTGAGGAATAGGTGAAAACAAAAAAATCTCAGTAATGCTCTTACTAAGATCAAAAACTCCTTGTAATCTGTGTCTGTACTATGTGACTGTGAAAGCTTGCTTTTGTTTTCTAAGGTATAAGTACACTTACATGGAAGAGATGTTGGGGAACGTTGCTGGGTCACGCCAGGTGTTTGAACGCTGGATGGAGTGGCAACCAGAGGAGCAAGCATGGCATTCCTACATTAACTTTGAGCTGAGATACAAGGAGGTGGACAGAGCACGTACCATTTATGAGAGATATATCCTTTTTAGTGCTTTACAACACCTGCCTGACTGCAGGCCTGCATTCTTCATTCTATTTCCAGTTGCATCTCTGTGCTCCTTTTACTGTGGTGTGCTAAGAATCAGCCACCATGCTTAGGATATGCCTCCATACTTAGGATATCCCTCCAAATTCAGTTAAGTGACTGTTCATCCTACCACCACAGTGTATAACTTTCTGCTTTTTTCACCATCATCATGTTTCAAGTTTCTTCTCTTTAAACATCTCCCTGACCCTTGCCCACTTTTTGTCCCAGGTTCTCAATAAGGCACAAAGCCTTTGCACGCTTCGAGCTGGTTTGTGCCTTCTTCCCAGTTGCATTTCTCTCGTGTGCCATCCTTGGGAGTTGTTTCCTGTAGTTCATGACCATGTAGTCGCTGAGGAGAGTGCAATTAGAAATACCCAGCTCAACCACCACTATTTCTTTAACTGCCTGCACTTGTTATTGTTCATCCTGATGTGAAGAACTGGATCAAGTATGCTCGCTTTGAGGAGAAGCACAGCTATTTTGCTCATGCCAGGAAAGTGTATGAGAGGGCAGTGGAGTTCTTTGGAGAAGAGCACATGGATGAGCATTTGTATGTGGCTTTTGCAAAGTTTGAGGAGAACCAGAAAGAAGTAAGTCCTCCTTGATAATACATCAGGGTAATATGCCCATCCAACTCTGGCCCATTTAACACTGACTGCAATAATTGTTTTTCAGCACCTCGAGAGATAGTTATTGTAGGTTGAGTTAAGGAGATGATTTTTTTACTTAGAGTGTATTTGCCTTTTGGCAACATCAAGGAGCTATGTTCTAAAGAAAGGTGGACACCAGCTTTGGCAAGCCTGAGAACACTGTCAGATCAAATCCATATGCTCAGATTTATATGTGTTTGAGAGACTGGAGGCCTGCATGATAGAAACTTGAATTGACCATAGTCTTCCTAGATATCTCCTTAAAGCCCTTGACACATCAAAAGAATTGAAAATATTTCACAAATCCCCCAAAGCCATGATCTAGTAAAAGTATTTTAAACATTTCAATCCCGTAAATGTGTAAGATCAGAGGGCTGGAGCACCTCTCCTGTGAGGAGAGACTGAGGGAGTTGGGGCTGTTCAGTCTGGAGAGGAGAAGGCTTCCAGGTGACCTTATTGTGACCTTTCAGTATCTGAAGGGGGCTACAAGAAAGCTGGGGAGGGACTTTTTAGGATGTCGGGGAGTGATAGGGCTGAGGGAAATGGAACAAAGCTAGAAATGGGTAGATTCAGACTGGATGTTAGGAAGAAGTTCTTCAGCATGAGGGTGGTGAGAGCCTGGAGGGGGTTGCCCAGGGAGGTAGTGGAAGCCTCATCCCTGGAGGTGTTTAAGGGCAGGCTGGATGAGGCTGTAGACAGTGTGAGGTGTCCCTGCCCATGGCAGGTGGGTTGGAACTGAATGATCTTTGTGGTCCCTTCCAACCCTGACTGATTCTATGATTCTGTAAGAGAGAGTGGATTTGGCATTTACAGGATTATTTGGAGGATTTTTTTTATTCCAAAGTTTATTCTTCTGGACATCTATCTCTTAGTCTTACCATGAAACAAATAATCTACATTGATACATTCTAGTAGTCTGTGTTTATTAAATACTGCTAAAAGCTTCCTGAGAAATGAGGGAGGACAGAAGCTACTTTGTATATATTACTGAAGTGATATTTAATGTTTTCAGTTCGAAAGAGTAAGGGTGATCTACAAGTATGCCTTGGATAGAATTCCCAAGCAGGATGCCCAAAATCTCTTCAAGAACTACACCATCTTTGAGAAGAAGTTTGGAGACAGAAGGGGAATTGAAGACATCATTGTCAGCAAGAGGAGATTCCAGTATGAAGAGGAAGTGAAGGTAGGTATCACACATTTCCTGTGGGCTTACTGTACATCCAGCTGGTGCAGGTACACAAGTGTCTCATGTGAAGACTGATTAGTTTCTCATTAGCCTTGATGCTCAGTCCAAGCACTCTCTGTGGAGGTAGAATTCCATCCACGGGACAGATCATGACACCTGCATTCAATGCTTTTGTTTCTCTGTTCTAGTGTAGACTGTGGAGCCAAAGTTTGCTTGAACTCAGAGCTCAGGACTCTTTGCAGCCATCACAGCAGTTTAGCTTCTATCTCGCTTCTTCATTTCTGTTATGCAGTAACCCATACAGGACACCACCTCTCTGTGAATACCTTTATGAGGAAACTGGTGTGCCACAGATTGCATTGGGTTGGAAGAGTCTCTCAAAGATAATCTTATCCAATCCCCCTGCAGTCATCAGGGACACCTCCTATTATATCAGGCTGCCTAGGGCCATATTGAGCCTGGTTTCAAACATTTCCAGGGATAGGGGCTCAACCACACCTGTCTACTATCCACTGAATACTGCATATTTAATCATTTCCTTATCCTTTCTCATTGTTCAGTTTGTTTGCCTTAAAGAATGTTTGTAGGGAAAATAATAAACAAAACCACTTTGACTTTAAGCAAAGCTCTAATTTACGTCTACCTGAGACTGATTTTTCGTTAATATTCCAACAATCTATCTTAAAGGAGAAATTCTGAATTAAAATTGAACATAAAGGTCTGTTATTTGTAGTTACTGAAGTTTTCCCTGTTTCCATACTTCCCATCTTTCTGGAAGGCAAATCCCCATAACTATGATGCCTGGTTTGACTACCTGAGGTTAGTTGAAAGCGATGCCGACGCCGAGACCGTCCGAGAAGTGTATGAAAGAGCTATTGCCAACGTGCCCCCAATTCAGGAGAAGAGGCACTGGAAAAGATACATCTACCTTTGGATTAACTATGCATTGTATGAAGAGCTGGAGGCAAAGGCAAGTAGTAAGAGCTCAGCCTTTTTTCTTTCCTTCCCAACTGTTTTCCTTTTGTAAAGAGAAAATGTAAACAGTGTCTTATTTGTGTAACCAGCTACAAGATTTGCTGTTTCTGTGGGGCTTCCTAT
Organism: Ramphastos sulfuratus; assembly: GCA_013399055.1. Taxonomy (NCBI): domain Eukaryota; kingdom Metazoa; phylum Chordata; class Aves; order Piciformes; family Ramphastidae; genus Ramphastos; species Ramphastos sulfuratus. The sequence continues at coordinate 18,883 of WBNM01037567.1, read as the reverse complement.
CCCGTATTTTTCCCCTCTCATCCAGGTANACAGCAATGAGGTCTCCTCTCCTGCAGGCTGCACACCCCCAGCTCCCTCAACCTCTCCTCACAGGGCTGTGCTCCAGGCCCCTCCCCAGCTTTGTCTCCCTTCTCTGGACATGTTCCAGTACCTCAACATCTCACTTAAATTGAGGGGCCCAGAACTGAACATGAGTGCTCAAGGTGCAGTGCTGAACAGTGCTGAGTACAGGAGCAGAATAACTTCCCTAGTCCTGCTGGCCACACTGTTCCTGATCCAGGCCAGGATGCCATTGGCTCTCTTGCCTGGGCACACTGCTGGCTCATGTTCAGCTACTCTCTACCAGCACCCCCGGGTCCCTCTCTGCCTGCCTGCTCTCCAGCCACTCTGTCCCCAGCCTGTTGCACTGCTTGGGGTTGTTGTGGCCATAGTGTAGAACTCTGCACTTAGCCTTGTTCATCACTGCATAGGGGGAAAAGCATATTTCAATTCTGCCCCAATTCATCCAGAAACATGCTGATAATAAAAGCAGAAGCAGGTCTTTCTGGCCCCATCTTAATGGCCTGTTCCAGGCTGTTACCTGAACTTGTGAAATAGTTTTATATTTAACAGAACTATATGTGAAGTCAAATTCTTGCTATAGCATTCTTCTGAGACTGTGCAAGTTTTTCTTCTCTAACCTTACTGCAGCTCTTTATTTCATACAAGTGTAGTGTACTAAAGTCATTCAGTGTCTGTTAAAGATTTTTTTTCCTCCCAAATGGGGACACTCCTGGTTTTATTGTCCAATTCATAGTGTTGAGCTTTTTTTTTTGAGAGAAGACTTACTGCTTGTGTCAGGGTACCATCTGAATTGCACACAGTAACTAACTAAACATGATTCTAAACACCTTGACTTAAAAATACTGTTCTGTAGTTAACAGAATCACAGAACTTTAGAGTTTGGAAGGGACCTCCAGAGCTCTGATCATCAAATCCAACCCCCCTGCCAAGCAGGATCACCCAGGGTAGTTCACACAGGAATGCATCCAGGCGAGTTTGGAAAGTCTCCAGAGAAGGAGACTCCACAGCCTCTCTGGGCAGCCTGCTCCAGGGCTCTGGCACCCTTACTGTAAAGAATTTCTCCTCATGCTGAGGTGAAACCTTCTCTGTTCCAGTTTGTAGCAGTTGGTCTTTGTCTTACTGCTGCAGACCACTGAAGAGAGCTTGGCCCCAGTCACTTGCCATCCACCCCTCAGTTTTGCAGTCAGTGCCTGATTTAACAGAGTGCCACTTTAGCAGTGAATGAAGCGTTTCGTTTTGTTCTTGCAGGATCCGGAGCGAACCAGACAGGTGTATCAGGCATGTGTTGAGCTCCTTCCTCACAAAAAGGTATGGATCCTCCTGCACTTCCTACTGAGTCTTGGATTAAAAATCCCAGGTTAAGATCACAGGCTCACAGGATGTCAGGGGTTGGAAGGGACCCAAAGAGATCATCGAGTCCAACCCCCCTGCCACAGCAGGACCATACAATCTAGCTCAGGGCACACAGGAACACATCCAGACAGGCCTTGAAAGTCTCCAGAGAAGGAGACTCCACAACCTCTCTGGGGAGCCTGTTCCAGTGCTCTGTGACTCTTAAAGTAAAGAAGTTCCCCTTTGTATTGAGATGGAGCCTCCTGTGTTGCAGCTTACATCTATTGCTCCTTGTCCTATCACAGGGAGCAAGTGAGCAGAACCTGGCCCCTGGCCCCACCTGACCCCCAGGCCTCAGATATTCATAAACATTTATTAGATCCCCTCTCAGTCTTCTCTTTTCCAGACTAAGCAGCCTCAGGTCCCTCAGCGTCTCCTCATCAGGCAGTGCTCCAGTCCCCTCATCATCCTCGGAGCCCTCTGCTGGACACTCTCCAGCAGATCCCTGTCCCTCTTCAACTGGGGACCCCAAAACTGAACACAGTACTCAAGCTGAGGTCTCACCAGGGCAGAGTAGAGAAGGAGGAGAACCTCCCTTGATCTACTGGACATACTCTTCCTAATACACCCCAGGCTCCCATTGACCCTCTTGGCCACCAGGGCACATTGCTGTCCCAGGGATGTTACCCACCAGCACTCCCAGGTCTCTCTCCACCAAGCTGCTCTCCAGCAGATCACTTCCCAACCTGTACTGGTGTAGTTTATTTTTCTTCCCCAAATCCAGGACTCTGCACTTGTCCTGGTTGAGCCTCATTTGGTTCCTGTGTGCCCAGCTCTGTCTGTCCAAGTGTCACTGGATGGCCTCACAGCCTGCAGCTGGATCAGCCAAGACTCCCACTTTGGTGTCATCAGCAAACTTGCTGAGCAGGCACTCTGTTCCCTCATCAATGTCATTGATGAAGATGTTGGACAGATCCTTTAGTTTTCTTCCCTTCCCAGCCTATGGTGTGTGCTGTAAGCTCATTTATCAAGACTGCTCAGATATTTATGTCCCTTCCAGTTTCTCATAACATCCATCTTGCAAAATTGATTTATTTTTTTTAATTGAAGGTGTTAGCTAAAATTGACATCAGTGAGAAATAGGAGGGCATGAACTTGAACCAGATTTGTTCACACAGATGCAAAGCAAGGATTATTTCTGTATTTACTAAATATTTTCTGAGAAGATGAAATAACTCATAGCCAGGGGCTAGTCCAGTAGTATTAAGCAGCAGGGAGGAACACTTAACCTATTTCTTCCTCATTTTCTTCCTCAGCCTGGTTGCTTTTAGTCTCTGCAGAATACTTGTTGCTCTGTTTTAGACGGGGTCCACCTTTTATCACCACTGTTACAATTGTCTGCATGTCCCCAGCTGAGGGAGGTGCATTTGACATCTTTCAGGTGTGTATTGCCCATCTGAAAGGCTGAGCTTTGGGGTTTTGTTTTGCCAGTGAGCTTTAGCTAAAATGTTAACAAGGGCAAACCTTTAAAACAATGAATCAGCATTGCCTTGGAATGTCAAAAAATTTTAGTTGGTGTACTTCCATTTCTAGGTTGTCATTAATCATGTCACCTGAGTATCTGCTGTGTAGATTAGGATTAATAGCTGTAATTAGAGTTGATTAGCTGTTAATTGATTGAGGGATGGCTGATATTCTAACAAACAATTGACTGGTTAACAAACTATTTTCTTTCTTTAAGAAGACTTCAGTCCTGGCTCTTTTTCCTTATACTGGTGAAGTATATTGTCTTGTTCTAGAGAGGTCCCTTTGGGTCATGAACTCATAACCTCTCACAGAATCACGCAGAATGGTAGGAGTTGGAAGAGATCTCTGAAGATCAAGTCCAACTCTGCTGCCAGGGCAGGATCACCTAAAGCAGATCACATAGGAAGACATCCAGTGGTTCTGAGTTGCTGTGGTGGTAATAGCTTGTGTAGACAGACTAATGGTTATATTCTTTTAAGCACCATGTAGTCTATTATTTAGTAAACTTCCTGCCTAAGCTCCACATTGTTCTTTTTTCTTTTAGTTCACCTTTGCCAAGATATGGCTGCTCTATGCCCAGTTTGAAATACGCCAGAAAAATCTCCCACTTGCCAGGAGAGCTTTGGTAAGCTTTGGTTAATTCCATAATTGACTTTGCTAACTAATAGTAACAAGGCAATGGCATTAAAATACCTTAAATTGTCCTTTGTGAACCTCTGGTTTAATCCACTTAAAGCATCCAAGGAGTCTGCAGGGACCAGTATTTACTGTCATGTATGATTTAAAAAGAAGCAGAGCTTGATAATGATGAATTAGCCAGGGGCAGAAAGGAATTGCAGCTTTCCTGTTTCTGCTGATAGAACACACCTCTGAATGCAGGAGGACCCAAATCAGCTTAGTGCCCTGGGGAATTTTTGTCTGCTGCTGATTTCTTTTAAAAGATATGTGTCCTAACAATAGCATTTTGAGAAACCCTTTCAATAAATAGGAGGTTTTAACTCTCAGAAATTAGGACCTGCTGAATAGAGGGTTTGAATCCCAGCTACCAGGCTGCTGATAGAAGCAATCACAGGGACTTTGGGCAGGCTCAAGAGCTTCTGTGCAAATTCCCTCTGTGAATGTCAGCCTGTCAGAGAACAATGGAGTACATTTGGGCAGCAGAGCCTTTTGAAATGAAAATCTGTCTTTCCCTTCAGTTCAGATATTCCGAATAAGCTCAGAGGTAGCATTAGGAATTTGGGGAGAAAGCTGGCATTGGTAACAGTGGAGGTGGCTTGGCTTTACAGAGGGAGCTGATGGGATGTCCAGCAAACCCACAGCACAGCAGTGGTAAAAGCGTAGATATGAATGGCCTGTAGATGACACTGGACCAGATCTCTCCCCAGTGTGCTAGTAAAGCTCTGTCTCTTGAGCTGGACTTTGCCTGTGACTGTATAAAAGCAGCAGAAGAAGAGGGATTAAGTCACCTGTGAGCCTGTTGCTGTCTCCCAGCAGGAGAAGACAGCCATCTGTCCTGAAGCTGTTGCTGTTCTGGCCTGGCTTAACGACACCATAGTGGCCAGTCAGCACCCTGCTTCTTTCTGGCTGCCCCTTCCCTAAGGGGTAAATGTTGTGGTAGATTCTGGATGAGGCTGTTTAGCCTCCTATGGAAATACAAACTTCTCTCAGTTTCTCTTTAGGCTTCTCTTATGGTTTTGGTTTGGTTTGGTGTTTTTTTTCCCCTGTTGTTTAATTTCTCTGACAGACTTTTTTTTAGGAGAACACCATTTTTTTTTGTTTTGGAAAGCAGATTGGACTGCTGCAGTCACAACACTTGTTTGAGGGCCCCACATTTGCCAAGCTTTTTGTTTTGCAATGAGTTGACTTTGAAGCACCTCTTTGGCAAGGAGGCTTGCTGAGGAGAGGGTCCCACACTGTCACCATGCAGAAGAGCTCCTGATCACAGAAACATTCCTGTTGGAAAAGCCCCTCAGGATCATCAAGTCCAACCAATATCTCTACTCTACAAGGTTCACCCTAAACCATATCCTCGAGCACCACATCCAAACGACCTTTAAACACATCCAGAGTCGGCAACTCAACCGCGTCCCTGGGCAGCACATTTCAATGCTTGACCACTATTGCTGGGAAATTTTTTTCCTAATATCCAGTCTAAACCTACCCAGTCATAGCTTGAGGCCATTCCTTCCTGATGCTGAAGCATTCCTGAGCATGCAGGCTGCACCATCCTCTGCCTTACTTTCACTGGCTGCAGATGGCGTGCGAATTCTTTGTTTTTCCAGAGCCTGAGAGATGCTGGGACTTGGAGACAGGAGATCAGCTGAAACCTCTGCTGCTTGAGAAAACAGGGACATGTGGGGAAGAACTGAGCATACTGGAAAGAGAAAAGGCACTTGGAGATCTGGGGTGGGGCAGGCATAATGGTGACCAAAGTGATATTCCCAAGTGGTGGTTTCCTCCAGTTTTAGTAAGTACCAAGATAATCAATATGGAGGAAAGTTCTGCAGGAGAAATTGTAGTAACAGAATTTGATCTCAAATTACTTAATTCTCACTAGCTTGAGGGAACAGAGGCTGCAGTGCTTCATGAAGAATAGCTGCCTTCAGAAGTGGCTCAGAGTGAAACTCACCGCATGCTTATCTCAGATATGCTCATTCTTAACTCTTGCTTTAAAAGATTCCCAAATTTAGAGTAAGCTTTCTTACAGCTCAGCACCACGGCTCAGGACAGAGAGCTTTCTTCAGCTGCTGAAGGATATGAAAAGGAAATACTTCTATAAAACATAATTCTCCATCTAGCTATTACCATAAGGCAGCAGGCAGTGAGCGTGGTCAATTGTGTGTGCAGTGATGAATAGCAGTGGTGGTCCAGGAGACAGCTGCTCTTGATAGAATTTGTTTTATGAGATACTTGGGAAGTGCTGTTCTGGAAGACTGGTGCAGACTGGTACTGTGCTTTCTGCAGGTTTTAATGCAAGGTGAAGTATTCATTTGGTGAGCCAGGGTGAGTTTCAACTCCTGCTTCGTAGGGAAACCATGTTATGGAGAAGTTGATAGATGCACAGATTGCAGTGGGTTGAAAGGGGCCCTCAGGTCATCTTGTCTAACCCCATTGCACTCAGCAAGGACACCTCCAACTAGATTAAGCTGCCCAGAGACACATCAAGTCTGATCTTGAATGTCTGCAGGGATGGGGCCTCAAGCACATACCTAGCTAACCTGTTGCAATATTTCACCGCTCTCACTGTCAAGAACTTCCTCCTGATGTCCAACCTAAATCTGCCCTGCTCCAGTTTCAAACCACGTCTTCAATCACTTCCCTGGGCAGCCTGTTGCAGTGTTTCACCACTTTGATTGTAAAGAGCAAAGCATAAGGAGTTAGAAGGCTTTCTGCTTTCAGAGTTTTTCTTCATGTTGGTGGGTGCACAGTTTGCAAACAGTGGTTGGTTGGCCTTCCTACTCTCCAACAAACCACTGCTCAAAAATGAATTTCAGTTGAGAGATTGGTTTACAGTTTTACAGTTCAAATCTGTTTCACAACAGATTCTTAGAAAATCAAGTGGGATTTTTTTTTTCCCTTGCAAGATTTCTTAAGTGGCTTTTTGGGTTGTTTTTTGTTTGTTTCTCTTTGTCTGCTTAACAGGGGACATCCATAGGTAAATGTCCTAAAAACAAACTCTTCAAAGGTTATATTGAGCTGGAGCTGCAGCTGCGAGAGTTTGATCGTTGCAGAAAGCTGTATGAAAAATTCCTGGAGTTTGCACCTGAAAACTGCACATCCTGGATTAAATTTGCTGAGCTGGAGACCATCCTTGGTGACATCGACAGAGCTCGTGCAATATACGAGCTGGCCATCGGCCAGCCCCGGCTAGACATGCCAGAGGTAAGGGGGTGGCTGAACTTTGCAGCTGGCACAAGTTGAAGGTATTTATTGCTCAGCGTGGCTAATTAAAATGTAAATAATCTACCAGCTTGAGCAGAACTGCTTACAGTGGTGGCTTAGTCCGTGTCTCATTAATTTAGCATCTGTTTCTTGGCAGGGTACGCAGGGCTATAAAAGCCATGATAAAACAGAGAGGGAGAAACGTGCTCGCAGGAGCAAGCTAAATGGATTATGTGCACAAGATTTTATATTGCTTAGTCTTAATCCTAGCTTATGGTCAATAAATACTCTGATCTCTCAAACTTTATTCAGAGCTGTGATGGTTTGAGAGTTCCCTGCCCCCCCCACACTTTGTAAAATCCCCCAGACTAGACTCAGCTGGCTGGAAGTTAAGGACTGAAACTCTGTTTACAGCTCAGCACAATGTACAAGCAGAGATATACACAACAGACAAGAATATTTACAGAAATAGACAAGTTAAAGGTAATACAGAAACACAACTCCCCTCCTAGAAATCAGAGACCCCAGGAGGGGCTCCCAACCATCCTTCCACCTTCTTTCCACCCCTCTACCTTACCCCAAGGTTTGCCTTACGCTCAAGGTGAGTTTGAAGGATTGGCCAGGGGAGGTTAGAAGGAAAGTGGTTAGTGAGGTTACTCAGCAGAGAGGAGGAAGCCAGAAGCTAGACAGCCCCAGAATGTCTGCAAGCCCGAGTGTCCTAGCTTTGTTTTTGTATTCTTTTCTTATACATCTCATCAAGCCTATGAGTGAAGTAGACATCACCATTGTTTCCTTTTCACAGCCTATAATCTAATTTTCTCCATTAAAATATTCCAATTAGCCTCAAACCAGCACAATCCCTCTCAGCAAACCAATGAATGACACAGACATCATCATTATCTTCTTTTCACAACCAATGATCTAATTTCTCTCATTAAAATATTCCAATTAGCCTCAAGCCAGCACACTGGGAGAAGACTGAGGGAGGATCTTCTCAGTGCTTATGAATGCTTAATAGCTGGGTGTCAGGGGAGCCAGTCTTTTGTCAGTGGTGCCCAGTGACAGGACAAGAGGTGGTGAGCACAGACTTGAACTTGTTTGCTTTCAGGGTGGTAGAGCACTGGAACAGGTTGCCCAGAGAGATGGTAGAGTCTCTGAAGTCATTCCAAACCTGCCTGGATATTGTCCAGTGCAACCTGCTCTGGCAGGGGGATTGGACTAGATAATCTCCAGAGGTCCCCCTAGCATTGAGTGTGAGTGAGTGATTCTCCTCCACTTTTTCCCTTTTATCTTCACTATCTCAGTGTGCCGTGAGTGTAAGGAGAGACTTCTTTTGTTTTTTTCCAGGTTCTTTGGAAATCCTACATTGACTTTGAGATTGAGCAAGAGGAGTATGAGAAAACAAGAAACCTGTACCGCAGATTGCTGCAGAGGACACAGCACGTCAAGGTCTGTACAGGGTACCCAGGACACTGAGTGGTCTTACAAGGAGGCACACGGAAAGGACAAGGGGTGATGGAGACAGGTTGCTCCTGGAGAGATGCATGACAAATTCTGCCTAGCTTGGGGCATAACATCATGGCTTTAAAGTGTGTGAGGGAAGTGGGGTGTTAGAGGAGAGCTGCCTTCCGGCTATTCACTTTCTGCAACGTGGTTTCCAGGCCACTCCATGAGCCCTGGAGAGGCTACATCTGGAATACTGTGTTCAGTTCTGGCCTATCAGTTAGGAAGGACCTCAGGGAATTGCTTGAAGGAGTCCAGTGAAGATATCCCTGCTGAGGAAAGGCCAAGGGAGCTGGGACTCTTCAGTTTGGAGAAGAGGAGCCTGAGGGATGACCTGATTAATGTTCACAAAGATATGAAGGGCAGTGTCAGGAGGATGGAACCAGCTCTACTCAGTGATGTCCAATGACAGGACAAGGGGCAATGGGTGCAAGCTGGAGCAGAGGAAGTTCCATGTGAACACAAGGGAAAACTTTTTCACTGTGAGGGTGATAGAGCAGTGGAACAGGCAGCCCAGAGAGGTTGTGAGGTCTCCTCCTCTGGAGCTATTCAGAACCCACATTGATGCATTCCTGTGTGGCCTGCTCTCGGTGCTCCTGCTCTAGAGTAGGGGGATGGACTGGATGATCTTTTGAAGTCCCTTCCAACCCCAACATTCTATGATTCCCATTGGATTCCAGAAGAAAATGTTTCACCATGAGAACAGTTAGAGATTGGAATCATCTCCTAAGGGAAGCAGTGGATTCCCCTGCTTTGGACAGTTTAAGCCTCAGCTTGACAGGCTGCTGGGCCAGCTCATTTCAGCTCTGCTATCGCCTAGAAAGGTTGGGCCAGCTGATCCTTAGGGTCCTTTCCAATCTGACATTCTCTGATTCTGTTACACAGAACTGGTCTGGAATCCTATGGATGGAAACCTCTGACTGCTTTGGTATCTGGCTTTTTCCAGTTAGCAGAGAACCTGTGCCATGAAGAGGGGAAAGACATTTCTAAATCACACATGACAACAGCCATATTTTATATGGATCCATGTTTTGCAGGGGGTTTCCAAGCAGCCTTTTTCTTGCTGAGTAGCTTTGGAACTGTAGTTGAAAAACATTGCAAGGAAATAGCAATTGTGATTTTTTTTTTTGCCTTGTGTTGTTTGCTGCTGTTGTTTCACAAAATGCAGATGAATTTATCATGACCCAAAACAACTGCAAGAAATTGGTCAGCATGGCTCACTTGGATATTCTATTTGACCAAACTGTAGCACATCTCACCTGTGTGAGATAAACATAGATTCATAGAATGGATTGGGTTGGAAGGGATCTTAAAGATCATCCAGTTCCAAGCCCCATGTCATGGGCAGGGACACCTCCCACTAGCCCAGGTTGCTCAAGGCCTCATCCAACCTGGCCTTGAACACCTTCAGGGAGGGAGCAGCCACAACCTCCCTGGGCAACCAGTTCCAATGTCTCACCACCAACATAAATACCTGCTTATGAAAAGTACTTCAGGCTGGCATTGACATTTGTTATTTTGGCTGCTTTGGGTTTTCTTAAACTGTGTCTTAACTGTCAGATGCCAGACTGAAGGTTTGAGTGGGCTTTTGGTTTGCTTTCACCACAGGTATGGATCAGCTTTGCACAGTTTGAGCTGTCTGCAGGAAGGGAGGAGAGTTTGTCGAGGTGCCGGCAGATTTATGAAGAGGCCAACAAGGCAATGCGGAACTGTGAGGAGAAGGAGGAGAGAGTAATGCTTCTGGAATCCTGGAGAAGCTTTGAGGAGGAGTTTGGAACTGAGACCACCAAAGAGAGGATAGATAAACTAATGCCTGAGAAAATAAAGAAGAGGAGGAAACTGCAGGCTGAAGATGGGGTAAGAGTTAAAGTGATGCAAGTAGTCACTTGGAGTCCTTGGTGGCTTTGTGTTGGGGTGTGCCGCTGGGGGCAGACTGGGTTATGATGGGTGCTGCAGCCAAGCAGCAGGTGTACTGCAGTAACTGGAGAAAAGCATGGGCCTGCAACACTTGCTGCTGAGCTCCTTGCTCTTCAGCAGTTGGTTCATAGTGAAAGTTCTGCCACTCAACCTGCCTCTGCTTTGAACTCCTATCACAGACAAATTGAAACAGCTTTGGGTAGTCCTGTGCAGTTAGTGTGTTTCTTCCCTGTGTTTGAGAAAGTATAACCAGGCTGTTGATCAGCTCTACCTGCTCACTGGGCTCAGCAGGAGTTCTGCCTTGCACCCATTCAGCACCTTGGTTTCAGCTCCTGCAGGTAGTCTAACAAACATGGATTTGAATTCTGTCTTGCTGGTACTTTTGCTAGAAGCATCTTCTAACAGCTGACACAGACATGCCAATTAACTTGTTGTGTGGTGTTCTTTTTGCCTAGTCTGATGCTGGCTGGGAGGAATACTACGATTATATTTTCCCAGAAGACACTGCCAATCAGCCTAACCTCAAACTGCTGGCCATGGCTAAGCTCTGGAAGAAACAGCAGCAGGAGAGCGAAGCTGCCGAGGTGGATCCAGACAAAGACATTGATGAAAGCCAGTCTTAACCTATTGCCTTTCCCTGCCCCTTCTCTTGGGTACTGTACAGTATTTTCATTGATGGCAAATAAATGCATTTGAAGAGTTTTACTATTACTGACTGAAGACATTTTTGTCTGTGGGGAAAATTACCCCACCCGGCTGGAGCTGGTTCCCTTTGGTCATCTGCTCACTGCCAGCAGTTCAAAGGAAAAGTCACAGGGCAGGTGCAGTCTGCAGCTATGACCATCAGGCTGAGAACTGGAAGAAGTGGGCAGCAACTTTTATTAGCACAAGACCCCCAGCTCTTTATCATGTGCCAAGACAGCAGATCTGCTTTCCTTAACAAGAAAAATGTCTCTAACCACTCCTGATTTTTTTTTTTCAGTCATTTGCTAAAACACGTATTGATCATTGACTTGGAAACAACAAATCCTACAGACTGCAGCCTGCCCCCCTGCCTCTCCAAGCCAGCTTTTGCCTGGCCACCTTCCCCTCCAAGCCAGCTTTTGCCTGGCCACCTTCCCCTCCAAGCCAGCTTTTGCCTGGCCACCTTCCCCTCCAAGCCAGCTTTTGCCTGGCCACCTTCCCCTCCAAGCCAGCTTTTATCCCAGAAATCTTCAGGATATAGTTTAGTGGTCATGGTAGTTGGGTTATGGTTGGACTTGGTGATCTTAGAGGTCAATGATATGGTTGGACTTGATGACTGTTCCATGAATCTAAAATGACCTTTTCCAACCTTAATGATTCCCTGCCTGAACAGCTGCAGTGCATAGTCTGGCCTGAAGGTTACATCTGTAGCAGTAAAACTTCCACCCTTCAGAGCACGAAGGAGATGTTCCTGTTTAATTGATTCCTCAGGTCACAGCCACATTTCCACCTCATTTCTCTCCCTCCTCCCCTGTTGAAAGCTTACTTTGGAAAAGGCAAACAGGAGAGGTTTATGCCATAACCAGCTAAACACAATGTATCTGCTGCTGTAAACTCCAGCCAAGCACTGCCACCTCTGATGCTGTGCACACGCGCAGGGGCGGCTGTGGCTGCCTTCAGCTTCTCACAAGTTTTATTAGGAATCACTTTGAGATGTTCTCTCTGCATAAACTCCACGTTTGTCTCAATGGCTTGGATACAGCAGGTTTTGACATCTTGAGGTTTGATTACATCTAAGGTGCTGGAAGAATGTGAAACATGTGGGCTGCTGTGCCAAGCTCGTGACATCACAAAACCTAAGGCTGCAGTGAGCTACCCGTGGCACCAGCATTTGCCTTTTTAGGCTCTTGGTTCTGATGTCTCCTGAATCTTCAGAGTGGTTTGTCATGGGTTTTGTCTGTGTGCATCTGTGTTCAGTTTTGGGCCCCTCTACACAAGGACATTGAGGTGCTGCAGTGTGTCCAAGCGAGCAACGAAGCTGGTCTAGGGTTTAGAAGTGTTCTGAGGAGTGACTGAGGGGACTGGGTTGTTGAGCCTGGAAAAAAGGAGGCTCAGAGGAGACCTCTCTCTGTACAGCTACCTGAAAGGAGGTGGTAGAAAGGTGATTCCTCCAAGAAACAAATGACAGGACAAGAGGAAAGGGCCTCAAGTTATGTCAGGGGAGGTTTAGATTGGACATGAGGAATGTTTTGTTCCCCAAAAGAGGAGGGAGTCTGGCAGAGGGGGGTCTGTCTGCTCTCCTGCATCCTATGCTGCTGCCTTTGATCCTTCCCCATCACCTTATTCCATGGGGTGCAAAGGCTGAGCACAGAGAGCTGCTTTCTGGCAGTTATCAGCAGCCCCTGGGAGACGAAGGGCATGGAATGTTAGCACAGTGACCATGACCTGCATTTCACCAGCTGGCACAGCAAGGACAGAAGGCAGAGATGTGCCATGTTTGCAGGGGTTTTGCTGCTTGAACAGGCTGTTACCAGTGACACCTTTGGGGGTTTTACCTAGAGAAGTATTTCCAGATTAATTATAATGAGCTGCAGACCACAGCACAGGGAGTCACTGAGCTCTGCCTCAGGTTGGCATGGAGGAAGGGAACCTGCAGAGCACTTCCAGGAAAGGGCAATGAAGCTGGTGAAGGGTCTAGACACCAAGTCCTGTGAGGAACAGCTGAGGGAACTGGAGCTATTTAGTCTGGAGAAGAGGAGGCTGAGGGGAGACCTCATTGCTCTCTACAGCTCCCTGAAAGGAGGTTGCAGTCAAGTGTGGGTTGGTCTCTTCTCTCTAGTATCAGGTGATAAAATGGGAGGGGAATGGCCTGAAATTGCACCAGGGGAGGCTTAGAATCATAGAATCACAGAATGGCAGGAGCTGGAAGGGACCTCGAAAGCTCATCCGGTCCAGCCCCGCTGCCAGAGCAGGATCACCTAGAGCAGGTCACCCTGGAACACATCCAGATGGTTCTTGAATATCTCCAGAGACGGAGACTCCACAACACCCTCCCTGAGCAGCCTGTTCCAGTGTTCTGTCACCCAGTTGAATAGGGAAAAAAAATTATAGGGAGAGTGGTCAGGCACTGGAACAGGCTGCCCAGGAAGGTGGAGGAGTTACTGTCCAGGGAGGTGTTCATGAAATGTGTGGCCATGGCACCTGGGGACATGGTTTAATGGCAATGGTGGTGTTGGGCCAGTGGTTGGAGTTGATGATCTTNCAGGGAGGTTCTTCTGCCCCTGTACTCAGCACTGCTCAGGCCACACCTTGAGTGCTGTGTCCAGTTCTGGGCCCCTCAGTTCAAAAGAGATGTTGAGGTGCTTGAATGTGTCCAGAGAAGGGCACCAAGGCTGGTGAGGGGCCTGGAGCACAGCCCTGTGAGGAGAGGCTGAGGGAGCTGGGGGTGTGCAGCCTGCAGAAGAGGAGGCTCAGGGCAGAGCTCATTGCTGTCTACAACTACCTGAAAGGAGGTTGTAGCCAGGTGGGGTTGGGCACTGCTCCCAGGTAACCAGCAACAGAACAAGGGGACACAGTCTCAAGTTGTGCCAGGGCAGGTCTAGGCTGGGTGTTAGGAGGAAGTTCTTGCCAGAGAGAGTGATTGGCATTGGAATGGGCTACCCTAATGGGAGTCCTAATCCCTGGAGGTGTTTAAAAGGAGGCTGCATGAGGCACTTAGTGCCATGGCTTAGTTAATGAGAAGGGTCAGGTGATAGGTTGGACTCGATGATCTTAGAGGTCTTTTCCAATCTGGTTAATTCTATGATTCTGTGATGTGCTGATTGCATCTGGTCTGAGGGCTCAGATGTGATACCAGATCTTCTGTAACATGTTTTTCTGTATGAAAAGACTTGCTGTGTGTGGTCTGCATGCCTGGCACAAGAATTTTGTCTAAGGGACCTGGAGCTTGCCCAGCTCAGCTCACAGCTAATTGTTACTGCAGAAGCAGATCTGACTTTGACCACTTCATGATGAATGTTCATGCTCTGTGCAACATCAGGGAACTGCAGCAGACACGAGTCACCTCCAGCAATGTATCCTGAGCTGTTCTGATGCTAGATTGAGAGAGATCTCAAGCTGTTGCAGGAGTCTTGGGACAGGATGGGATGACCTATATAAGGCCATTGTTTCCATAGCAACTTCAGACCACTTGAGATGCCCTGGTTTGGGTGGCACAGGAGCATTCAGCTGCAATCAGCACTGCTCCCAGCCCTCTGGTGAAGTGGGATGCACCTCCTGCCAGATGGACCTAGATCCTCCTCACTCACCTTGGGAGGTGACAATGCCAATGGTCACCCAGGACCATCTCTGGCTGCCAGAAACGTAACATGGCAAACAAAATCTCTTCTAATTTGACCCATAGTCATGATCATTGTGGGGGGAGAGAGGTGTCTCTAGCAGACCCTCGACCCCCTTGGCAACTGCTCAGCAGCACCCATCCAGCCTGTGGCTTGGGAGGCAGACCCTAAGCTGTGTTGCCTCTAAAGCATCACTCCTCACGGCATTTCAGCCCTTGCCTTCAAGGACAAAGTGCTCTGCCATCCCCTGTGCCAGTGCCAACTGCTCTGTGCTCTGCTGCTAGACTCTCAGTAGCTTCTGCTATCTCTGGGGCTCATGCTTTGTTGAAACATTTGTGAGGATTTGTTTTATGCCTGTTTACATCACTTCTGCAGAGCAGTAGGATGTAATGTTTAAGTTACAAAAGCCCAGAACCCTCCCAGCTCAGGCCTGCTGTACCTGGATTTATCACCAGGCTCTATGGAAAAGAAACACTCCTGCTGGAGGAAGAACTGGGGCTGTTCTGCTGGAAAAGAGAAGGCTCCAGGCAGACCTTACACCTACATGTCAATACCTGAAAGGGACCTACAGGAAGGCTGGGGAAGGACTATTTAGAAGGGCTTGGAGTGATAGGATGAGATGCAGTGGTTTGAAACTGGAACAGGGGAGATTTAGGTTGGATATCAGGAGGAAGTTCTGCACAATGAGAGTGGTGAAATACTGGAAAAGGCTGCCCAGGGATGTAGTTGAGACCCTGTCCCTGGAGACATTCAGTGTCAGACTGGATGTGTCCCATGGCAGCCTGATGTAGTTGGAGGTGTCCCTGGTGACTGCAGGGGGGTTGGACAAGATGAGCTTTGAGTCCCTTCTACCCCAATTGAATCNAGAGGGCTGCAGCAGCTCTGCTGTGAGGACAGGCTGAGAGAGTTGGGGCTCTGCAGCCTGGAGAAGAGAAGGCTTCCAGGAGACCTTAGAGTAGCCTTCCAGTATCTGAAGGGGGCTACAGGAAGGCTGGGGAGGGACTATTTATAAGATCTTGCAATGACAGGACAAGGGGCAATGGGTTTGAACTGGCAGAGGGAAGATTTAGACTGGATGTTAGGAGTAAGTTCTTTGCAGTGAGGGTGGTGAGACATTGGCACAGGTTGCCCAGGGAGGTTGTGGCTGCTCCCTCCTTGGAGATGTTCAAGGCCAGGCTGGACGAGGCCTTGAGTAACCTGTTCTAGTGGGAGGTGTCCCTGCCTATGGCACGGGGTTGGAACTAGATGATCCTTGAGGTCTGCTTCCAACCTTACCATTCTATGATTCTATGAACTTCAGCCAGTGTGATGGGCTTGGGACTTTCAGGGTATGGACTGCCTTTGTATCTTGCAAAAATCAGATTCTCGGGTAGAAGAGTGTATATGGAGCAGTGAGTTTGTGTAGTGGAAAGTTCATCAGCTTAACCTGGCAGAGGAGGAATCACAAGGAGGTCAATGGAAAGATTTTGGGAACTGGGAGGTATTTATTCTGGAACAGCTATTTTAAAACAGCCTCATTCATGGAATTACTCATTTAAGAGGGCTGACTCCATCATTAAGTTGAGGTAAATATATTTTGCACTCTGGAGCTTGTTGTGTGGAAGAAGCTAAGCTTTCTGTCACTGCCCTGAAAGGCCACCAGTGTAGCCACAGCTGATGTTAGCTCAGGATCTGAGAAGCAGTGAAGTCCTCAGGCTACATTTTGCCCCTTTATTGTTTGGAGTTTTTTTAATTTCTGAGAACTTCTTTTATATTTTCTACCTCCTAATTCCACATGCTCTTGAAGTTACCTTTTTACCTACTTCTAGGAAACCATCCCTCTTCAAGAGGGATTTATGATGTTTCTGCTTTCATTCCACTTTGGTAGATACAATCAGTCAATAAAACACTGCTCTTGAAAGAAGATAAACGTTTGTCTGTGCCTGTAAGTTGTGTTTTATTAACAGATAGTTTATCTGCTGCTCCAAGAGCTCAGAAGAAAGATAAAATTGAGGACTGCATGCTGAAAATACTCTTCCTCAGCCATAGCTGAGTTTTGTTTGAGTGGTAGAAGAGGATCTGCCTTTCAAAAGGGTTTCCTTGCTGTAGAGCAGAATTTTGGTGAAGAGGGAGTGATTTAATGTGTTCCTCTTTAGATGTGACAGAGGAGCTTACCCAAGACTTGCTGTTGTCCCTATAAGGTCCCCAAAAGCTCCAGAGCAGACTACCCATGGTGGGTAGCTCCTGCAGTGCTGCCAGGATGTGTGTGGGTTGCCCAGTGCAACCCTAACCCCAGCTTTGTGTGACTCACAGTGGCTGGGCTTAACTGTGGTGGACATCAGGCTGCTGGTTTCTCCTCCTGCTCCTTGGCTGGGAAAGATGCTTGGGGACAGTGCTGTTGTCATTGCTCTGGTCAGGTGAAGGAGCAATCCCAAGCACTGATAGAAACTGGGCAGTGACTGGCTTAAGAGCAGCCCTAGGGAGAGGGACTTGGGGGTGCTGGTGGACGAGAAGCTCGACACGAGCCAGCAGTGTGCACTTGCAGCCCAGAGAGCAACCAGAGCCTGGGCTGCAGCAAGAGAAGTGTGGGCAGCAGGGAGAGGGAGGTGATTCTCCCCCTCTGTTCTGCTCCGGTGAGACTCCACCTGGAGTACTGCAGCCAGTTCTGGAGTCCCTGTTACAAGAGGGCTATGGAGGTGCTGGAACATGGCCAGAGAAGGGCCATGAGGATGATCAGAGGGCTGGAGCACCTCTGCTATGGAGATGGACTGAGAGAGTTGGGGCTGTTCAGTCTGGAGAGGAGAAGGTTCCAAGGAGACCTTATTGTGGCCTTCCAATATCTGAAGAGGGCTACAAGAAAGCTGGGGAGGGACTGTTCAGGATGCTGGGTACTGATAGGACTGGGGGGAAAACTACAAGTTTCAGACTGGATGTTAGGAAGAAGTTCTTCACCATGAGGGTGGTGAGACACTGGAACAGGTTGCCCAGGGAGGTGGTGGAAGCCTCATCCCTGGATGTTTTTAAGGCCAGGCTGGATGTGGCTCTGAGCAGCCTGATGTAGTGTGAGGTGTCCCTGCCCATGGCAGGGGGGTTGGAGCTAGGTGATCCTTGTGGTCCCTTCCAGCCCTGTAAATTCTATGATTCTAAGGTGACTTTGGTAGAAAGGGCTAAAAAAGTGATTTTCCTGAAATTTCTGTCCTTGCAGGTGAGCCACAGACCTGTCTGTGGTACAAAGCTCCCTCAGCAACACGATGCACAGCAAGTGGACATGCCTACACACTTTCTTCTATATGTCCACAAAGGGCTACAAGGATGATCTGAGGGCTGGAGCACCTCTGCTCTGAGCAACTGGGGAGCTGCCATCTTCTCCTGGGATCACACTGCTGTAAATCCAAATGGGCTCTAATGTGAGTGGCTCAGTCTTTGACCAGTATTATATTAATTCTTGGTGATCTGTGTCGCCTTAGTGGAGTTAGTACAGTTACAGCAGATTGAATTAGGACAGACCTAAAGAGAGTGAGAAAATTCTTTTTGTTAGGAGAATAATTGGATGAGCATCCCCTTACATGTCAAGGGTTAGGGCTGTGCTGGCCACTAGATGAGTGACAGACACTTACTATTAACCCCTTTACCTTCCCAGTGGGGAAGAGAAAGGGAATAAGGGAAAGAGACTTATGGGCTGGCACAGAAAACTTGAAGAGTTTTAATGAAAAAAGTGATAGACTGAAATATACACAAACCCAACGCTGAACCCAGCATTCCTGAGGGCAATTACATCACTGCCACCACTGCAGGAGCTGTGCTTTCAAGCAGCAGTCTGCCATGTCTGGAAATGCTTAATGCAGAAGGAGACTATCAAAGGTCCCTGCTGCAGCAGTATCAGAGCTGCAAAGAGTCACTGCTTCAAGGGGGTGCAAGAACTGGCTGGAGAGGGACTTTCCACAAGGGTGTCTAGCAATAGGGTAAGGGGGAATGGTTTGAAGGGAGAGCAGGTTTAGACTGGAATGTAGGAAGAACTTCATTACAAGGATGGCAGGACTCTGAAATGGGTTGCTCAGGGAGGTTATGGACACCCCCTCCCTGTGGGTGTTCAAGGACAAGTTGGATGAAGCCTTGAGCAACCAAGTCTAGTTGAGAGGTGTCCCTGCCATGGCAGGCAGGTTGGAGTAGATGATCTCTAAGGTCCCTTCCAACCTCAGCCATCCTATGATTCATCATCTGTCTGGGAGTATAAGTGTAACCTGGACGAAAACTGGCATGAACTCCCTTCCCCAGTGGAAATAAAAGAGAAGAGTTTGGAAAGGCAGAACTTAACACTTGACACAGTTGTCTTCAACCCTCCAAAAGGTTATGGGGAAAGTTTAAAAATAAAATAAAAT
>WBNM01037552.1:0-12190 GCA_013399055.1 Ramphastos sulfuratus | reverse complement strand
GCACTTTCTGAAGTTAATGGCACTTTTGCCAGATGTTTATAGCATCTACCAAGGACTGGTATAAGCAGAAATAGTCTTGCTTATACTTGTTCCTATGGATTCCAAGGTCACCTCTAAACTGGGATGTCACACTGGGGCTGTACTAAGTAAGAGAATGCACCTGTGAGCAGGAGTGGACATGGCAGCTGACCCTAGACTACATGAGGAGAGTCCATTCTATGAACATCATATTTGGTATAAAGCTGAGGGATAACAAGCACTTAGCTCCCTGCTTCAGTGGCTGACATCTGAAGAGGACTCTCTGTTCTGCTTTTGATCTCAATCCATCTGCTCCTGAATCCAGGTCCAAAATCTAGCTCCTGAATCCAGTTTCTGTCTGCCACTGAGTCCTGTCTAAGACTTCTTCAGTGCTTGACCAGAGCATCAGTGGTGATAGTGATGTGATTTCTATCAGGAGGGTTGGGTTCAAATACCAGCTTTGCATATATTTGTGTAAATGTTATTATTATTTTCACTGAAGTAGTTTTAAGGGGGTTCTCCAGTCCCTATGTCTTTCTGCCCCATTCCCTTTCTCATCCCCTTTGGGAAGGAGAGAGATAATAGAGTGTATCTGTCATAAGTTTAGTAGCCAACCAAGAACAAACCCTTGACAACTGGCAGTACCAAGTCACCAATTATTAAATATTAAACATTTCTGGACTTTTTTCCTAACTTGATCTTTAACTAGAGTTACACACAGAAAAGATGTTTTAATTCCTACAATAAATGCCCATGAAAGCACTCAGAGGTGTGAATTTCAATACAGAGCTACTAGCTTTGAAAGCTTCTGCAGACTGTAGGATATTCAGTGCTAAAACTACACCTTTACAGATAAGTTCACCTGGAAACTAAACTTATCACAAATCTAAATCCTTCCTCTCCTTTCCCCTGCAACTCTCCCACCCAAAATCATTAAACAAAAGCAAGAAGAAAAAGACTGTGTTTGCTCCTCATTGCTTAGCTAAATCCCTTCAAACGTGTCACTCATCATACTCCTTTAATTCAGAAGCCATTTCCAGAGGATTAAGGGTGACATTGTCAGCTAAGGTTGACTTTTGCATTCTAATTCTACCTTTGCCACTGACTTTTTGTACAGCTCTTGCAACTTCCCTGTGACTGGAATTACCTATTTGGAACATCTTGAACAGAAGGGGCTGTGAGGCTCAGCCCATGTCCATGGATCTGCAGCCTGCATGTGTGAGTGGTGAGTGCAAATGAGGACAGGTGAGGCTGGCTTCCATAAGCCTCTTTCCTCCCACTTAAATCCAACTGCAATGTGACAAAAGAACAGGTGTCAGCTTGTTGCTTTGGTCTGAGGCAATGACTTGGCAGCTGGGCTTCGATGACCTTTGTGGGAGATTTGAAACCTGTGCAAACAGAGCTAGGACTGTGCTTTGTGAAATGCTTCTGTTGCCTGAACCAAATCCCTTATTTCCTGAGGAGTATGTTCATTTTCTTTCACACCAAGGATTGTACTGCAAGGTGCCACTGCACCTTAAACAAGTCAACCCTCTCTCTCTGTTAATCATAAAGGCAGCAGTGAATATATAGTTCTATGCATATAATACATATAATATATAGTTCAGCTATGGATGTCTCAATTCAGCATGATTTTATGTCTGGACTCAATGACCTTAATGCTCTTTAATATATAGGTCAGCTACAGATATCTGAATTCAGCCTGATTTTATGTCTGGACTCAATGATCTTGATGCTCTTTAATACATAGTTCAGCTACAGATGTCTCAATTCAGCATGATTTTATGTCTGGACTAAATGATCTTGATGCTCTCTTCCAATTTAAATGATTCTATTAAAAAATCCTATGCTAATCTACACAAGATAGACAAAGTTATAATCACCAGAGATTAACACATAAACCCCACTAAACGTTCTCAGACCCTCTGTGAGCTGTGTTCACCTTCCCCTGTGTTTTATCTTCCCTCTTCTTTGGGTGGTTGTTTGAGATGGAGTGACTCACCACTGAACACCCCTGGAATGTCTTCAATAGATATAGAATCGTTGAGAAGCATTTTAATTAAAAATGACAGGAACAGTGGGTTTACCTGTCTAATCTGATTTATTAGTGTTTTCCT
Organism: Ramphastos sulfuratus; assembly: GCA_013399055.1. Lineage (NCBI taxonomy): Eukaryota > Metazoa > Chordata > Aves > Piciformes > Ramphastidae > Ramphastos > Ramphastos sulfuratus. The sequence continues at coordinate 10,055 of WBNM01037552.1, read as the reverse complement.
GCCAAGGAATTTGGATGAGAGTCCAGCGACTTAAACACCTTCATATGCCTGGTGTCTTAAAGACATTTAAGAAGAAATGGTCCTTCCTCGTGGTGTCTACAATAGGAGAAAAACCCAAGTGAATTCACTTTCATTCTCTTTATCCAGTTGGTCCTTCAACCCACCACTCACCAGCTGGAGCATGCAGTTAATTTGGGAGAACAGAAGAACAAAGAGAAAGGCAGGTTTTCAAGTCACCTTATGTCTGAACATTTTTTATCTAATCTTCTCTGGAATTACATGTAATGTTAATGATTTTTATATAGAAAATCCACAACAGGCCCACAAGTGGATAGTAAAAGGGTGGGCAGGATGTGCCTGCAAACATCCCTGATTCAGTGGCTGGATGTTGTATGAGGGGAATGGACTGCAGAAGATGAGCAGGTTATCACCATGTAAACCTTTAATATAGTATATTATTGCCATTGCAATTAAGAAGACATCTGAATTGTATTGAGCTTCTAATGCCTCAAGATAAGCCTGGTCAGGCTTACTCGGTCTGAGCTTTCCTCAACCTGTATAAAGCTACACAAGCTAGACAAAACAAAGACAGACAAAACTGGTGTTAAAGGTAANGTGGTGGGAGGCTGGCAGAGGTTGCCCGGGGAGGTTGGTTGAGGCCCCATCCCTGGAGGTGTTTAAGGCCAGGCTGGATGAGGCTGTGGGCAGCCTGATCTAGGGTAGGGTGTCCCTGCCCATGTCAGAGGAGTTGGAACTGGATGATCCTTGTGGTCCCTTCCAACCCTGACTGATTCTATGATTCTAAGTGTTTCCAACACATGTAAAATCCACCATACAAAATAAATGTGGATGTAATGTGAAGAAAAAGTCCAGTGTAAAAGTCTGTTAGAAAAGACATAAACATGACCTCATGTGGGTTTTGAAATAAGAGTTCATATCCTACTCCTCTAGCAAATTACTCTGGATATACCTACAACTGGCCATAACGCTACTCCTTCAGTACCTCCACCAAAAAGAAACCACTGACTTTAGGACCCTGGGGAGCAGGGGGAGGAGGGGAGACAGAAAATTAAGTAGGGTGAGAATAACAATATTAATCATATTCCTACTATTACTATACTCCTATTGATTTTTTTTTTCTGCCTTGAGCTACTGTTTTGTTTTTGGGTTTTTTTATTTGTTTTTTTTTTTTAATGTAATAATTAGATCTGGACCATTGTTGATTCCAGGATTAGGCTATTAAGATTTCAATCACACTAGCAATAAATTCGTGTTTTATATATGATTATGCTGAAATTCCTAATGTCCTACACATTTCCTATCTCTTCCTTATCCTTTGCTCCTTCAGCTGCACCTTCCGGAGTGGCGGCCACACTGAAAATGAACTGATGTTATTTCCAGTGATTTGTTCTGGGAGGGTAGATAAACTTTGCAAATGTATGAGAGCAAAGGGAAGATTACTACTTGCTTTATTAATCCTGTAACCCAACTCAGTTTTACTATCTGAGCATGATTAGCATTTCAAAACTATCTCATTCCAACAGAAAGTAAATGCAATAATAGCTGCCTGTGAAATTCCTACGGCTCTGCCCTGACAGCAGTACAGCAGCAGCAATTTTTTTTCCTCCTCCTATTTACTTCTCCTTATGCATTCATTCCAGTGCTCTATTCCTGATTGTTTTAAGTATAAAAATAGCCACATCTCCCAAAACAAGAGTTTTAATGCCATTTATATCTAGAACAGAACTGTGATCAAAATTTAAAAAAATATTTTCAGTGCAGACTCACTTAAAAATTACCATTCCCTGTGATTTCACATCTCAATGTTTACGGTAGTGTGGGGAGTAAATACTACAATGTATAAACCCAGAATTAATCCATTTTTCCCCCCTTATCTATAGCATAGTTCTTCAGCATATCACACAAGCCAGTTTTAGCTGAATTTGCACATATACAACACTACCTCTCTCAATGCATATCTACAGAAGAGAAAGCTGAAGGATGGAGGAAATCTGACAAAGTTAGTTATGAGGTGATTTGCAATAAGTTACTCAAATTAAGAGACAGGATGTCTGAAATAAGCCTGCAGGATACTTCTTTTAAAACATCCACCTCCCAATCAGAGAAGAATGTAAGGTGTGCAGGCTCAGACTCTGCATTCCTTGCAGCAGAGATAATTCTTTAGTTCTCTTCTTAATCAACAGTTATATTGTCATGGTAGGCCTAAGCAGGACAAAATAGGCTTATACATGTCCTGGCTTGCCGAAACATGTTTTACTGCTCTTCCCTTCCTTCTGTTTTGGGGAGAGGCAACCATGGGAAAGAGGACAAAGAACCTGGAGCCACTGAGTCTGAGGACTCTGGGCATTTGCATCCTGTGGTAAACAAGGTACACAGGCTCAACTTGTTCATGCCTTGTGCAAGGCCTATGTTCTGCCCTAAAAAGGGGAAANCCAGTTCAATTCAGTTCAATTAATGTTATATATTATTATTAGTTATTTCTAGCTCCTGTGTTATTACCTGTATAAAATTTCCATGACCAATGCAAAGAACCAATTATTATTAAAATTAGTGGTCAGGGTGGCAAGATTCTGAATATTGAATATGAATAAACAATATTAATCTTTGAAAATATCATCTCACATTAATTAATTACCCCTCCACTACATATATAGAGGTCCTAACCAATTAAAGTCTTCTTATAAGGATAGTCACCTCAGGACAAGCGAGTGTTATATACTTCTTCAGTACAGACTTATCCTGAGCTGTTGGTTTATTCTGGACTGAAGAAGGCTGTAGCTTTGCACATAATGCCAGGAATTATCCCAAAGCATAAGGTCATGTTGGAGCTTCATGACTGTAGCATCTGAAGAGACTGTAGGAGCTGGGCCTGTTTAGTTTGAAAAAGAAGAGGCTGAGGGGAGACCTCATCGCTGTCTACAACTACCTGAAAGGATGTTGTGGAAAGGCTGCTGCTGGTCTCTTCTCACAGGTAATTATTGATAAAAAAAGAGGGAATGGCCTCAAGCTGTGACTGGGTAGGTTTAGACTGGACATGAGGAAAAATGTTTTCACAGAAAGAGTGGTCAGGCATTGGAATGGGCTGCCCAGGGAGGTGATGAAGTCACTAACCCTGGATGGGTTTAAAAGTCATTTGGATGTGGTGCCTGTGGATATGGTTTAGGGTGGACCTTGCAGAGTAGGATTATTGGTTTGGACTTGGTGATCCTGCGGGTCTTTTCCAACCTGTGATTTCTGTGATTCTGTGATATCTCAACCCCAGCTGAAGCTACAGACACCTGGATATCATCCAAAACACATGCCACACACCAGGCAAGATATTTCTGTCTCTGTTTCCAACACCTTATTGCTTGCAATCATCTCTTCCTTCAGCAGCAGCATGAAGGTTTGTCCTCAGTCTGGGATTGGGTTTTGTGGCAAAAACACCCAAAATATCTTGACTGTCTTTTCCTTCTCAGCATTCCTTCTTTATTGGTAAAGCATAGAGAGTGGGCACATAAAGTACGCCCTGGGGTACATGTAGAATTTTCAGGAATAGGACTAAAAAATTGTTCTCAGTCATATATTTTTACAGATTTTTTTTTTCTGGCTCTCTGTGTTGGTTGTCAAATTTCCTGTGGCTCACCATCACTTGACTGGTTCTGAGCATCACAAATATTGATCAAGAAACATAAGGGTCAGAGTTAGTTCATGGTCTTCACCTGACCCAAATTCAACCTCGTACTGAATTACCCTGGACCCTGGAGAAAAAAAAGAAAAAAGATGGCCATATCATCATATGATTACTCAGTCTTGCACTCTGAATTCTGCTTCCTCAAATGTATCCTTTAATAAAGAGTATCTTCCTACACTCTGGGAACCACCTGAGCTCACCAAGGCAATTCACCTAGCTCTCCCACTGTGCCTCCTGCTTTTTCTTACCACAGGTCTTCTAAAAGTGACTTATCCTAACAACAGCAGGCATTTCCTCTGAGCACTACCCTGGCAGCAAGAGAGGATGTAGAGCCACAGGGCAGGCAAGGGGCATCTAGCAGTCAGGAGGAGTTTCCTGAGTAGCCCATTGCACTCCAAAAATATCAGAACTGTGGACCACATCGTGTCATCACATGAAGTGTTCAGGGCCCAGGCCTTTCTCTGCCACAGGTAAATGTGGTTTGTTACTCCACTGCTTCACAGCACAGTTCCCAGACTTAATCTGGTTTTGCCTCTGTATTTTAAGGCTAAGCATATTCTTGGGAGCTGCTTCTGGCAGTGTGGTGAAGATCATAATAGAAAAGTCTGTGTGAAATAACCTTCTCCAAACAAGAATTGAAATAATTCCTTTAAACTCTTAATGGGGAACTGAAAATGTGTTTGTCATCTAATTTGTGCTCTCCCACGGATACTTCCAGTGAAGTCAGTGAAAGTTTAGGCATCTGGAAGCTGTTTTGGATTGGCTTCAGTCTATGAATCTATCAAGAAGAATAGAATGGGAATTCAGTACTTCTCCAATGAGAAGCAATCTCAATATAATCCACCTATTTCTGGAATTGCATGGAGCTCATTAGGAGTGAATTATTTAACTTAATTTTTATCTCTTACCAAGAAAATCCCATTAGGCAGCCTGAGGCAGAAGTCAGCAAGTGAGCAATCAAAATAAGCTCTTGTTAAAACAAATAATTTGTTGTGTTACTCGTCTTCAGGCTTCCCACTCAAAAGCCTTCACTCAAACTTGTATTCTCATCTTCTCAAACTTCTCCCAGCAAAATCTTTTGCAGTTGGCACTCCAGAACTTGTTCATCTGCTGTTTGTGGCTGACTCTCGGGTTAAGGCTGTTAAAACTACAGTAACTACAGAGAGCTGAGGGGAGAGGAACCTAACGGAGTTCAACAAGGGCAAGTGTAGGGTCCTGCACCTCAAGAGGTAATAACCCCAAGCACTGATACAGGTTAGAGGTTGACATGCTAGAAAGTAGCTCTGCTGCAGAGAAGGGCCTGGCAATTCTGGTGGACAGGTTCACCTTGAGCTGGCAATGTGCTGTTTTGCCCCAAAAGACTAATGGTATCTCATGGTCCATTAAGAAGAGTGCAGTCAGCAGATCAAGAGATGTTCGCCTTCTCCCCCCTCCAGTGAGGCAACATCTGGAGTACTGTGCCCAGTTTTCATCTCCCCATTTCAAGAGAACTACTGGAAAGAGTTCAGTGAAGGGCTACAAAGATGGTTAGGGAGCTGGAGCATGTCTCTTACAAGGAGAGGCTGATAAATGCTTATCAGTATCTAAAGGGCAGGTGTCAAGAGGATGTGGTTGTCAGTTGTGCTGGTTTGAGGTTAATTGGAATATTTTAATGGAGAAAATTATATTATAGACTGTGAAAAGCAAGCAATGGTGATGTCTACTTCAGTCACAAACATAGATAACAGAGTCTCTTGGTCTCTCTGGGAACCAGTGGGTCTTCTCCTCCCTGCTAACCTAACTAACCACTCTACTTCTAACCCCCCTTGCCGTAAGATAAACACTGGAGTAGGGTAGAGGGGGGGAAAGAAGGTGGAAGGGTGGTTGGGAGCCCCTCCTGGGGACTCTGATTTCTGGGAGGGGGATTGTGTTTCTGTATTACCTTTAACTTGTATATTGCTGTAAATATTCCTGTCTATTGTGTATATATCTGCTTGTACATTGTGCTAAGCTGTAAATAGAGCTTCAGTCCTTAACTTCCATCTGGCTGAGTCTAGTCTGGGTGATTTTATAAAGTGGGGAGGGGGGCAGGTATCTCCCAAACCATCGCATCAGTGAAGGGCTACAAAGATGGTTAGGGAGCTGGAGCATCTCTCTTACAAGGAGAGGCTGATAAATGCTTATCAGTATCTAAAGGGCAGGTGTTGAGAGGATGAGGCCAGACTCTTTTCAAGTGGCATCCTGTAACAGGGCAAGAAGAGACAGACACAAACTGATGCGCAGGTAGTTCCATCCGAAAACAAGGAAGAACTTCCCTACTATGAGGGTGACAGAGCACTGGAACAGGCTGCCCAGAGAGGTTGTAGGGTGTTCTCCTCTAGAGACTTTCAAAATGCACTTGGATGCATTCCTGTAAGATCTGCTCCAGGTGAACCTGCTTTAGCAGAAGAGATGGACTAGATGATCTTCCTTCCAAGCGCTCCATTCTGCGATTCCATAACTCCTATTCTGCAGTGTATTTGTTGCCCCACATTAATTTGGGATGCTAGGCTGTCTCTTGATCCTGGTGTGGGGAAAGAGCAGTATCCTAAAACTAAAAATAGAAGGGAGGAGACAAATGTAGAATGAAACAGAAGCAGCAGAAGTTGCTGCTCCCCAGCAGCGGTTATACCGATGCTGACAATCACAGCATTTCGTCTCCATACAACCTTCTCTCCTCTTGGTGACATGTTTGGGTGCATTGGTGTCTGCAGCTGCAGGGCACCTCATCAGCCACACTCTAACTCTCTGATGGGCATTTCCCATACCTTATATCTTTCTCCCTCTTTTTCCCAGGGTCTTGCTTTGCATTCTTACCACTTTCTTTTGCAGTAGCTTCATACCAGAGTCATCCTCTCATCCTGCAAGAGAATTAGAAAACTGTTCCGCTTCAAACTGTTATTTCTCCAGTTTGCTTCCACCAGTCAATCCCTACTCCATTTTTCCTGTCTAGATTTATATTCTGATTCAAGAGGCATGACAGCTAAATTAATGGCTTCAAAATCATGCTGTAGATCATCTTGAGAAGAGACTTAATAGGTTTATTACAGCCTCTTACCAAAGGCTTTCTTTGTGGATAAGGTCAGCAAAACTGAACATTCAATAATTTATACTCTGTTCAGGGAAAGAAACATCACTAATTAGCATGTGAAGATCTCTTATTAGCAGTTAGTTATTCAGGTCAGACTTCTCTAGTTGGGAACTTCAGGATAAAACCCCTTTATTGTAGTTGCCCTCTTGGCTGTGTTCTGGTTATCTAAGGGGAAATTCATCTCTAGCTTCTAGTTATCCTCATTACTAGTTATCCATGAGCCCACACTGGACAAAAGAGATACAAAACATCCCCCACATATAGCAGAGCTGTTCTTTCTATATCTCATATCTGTCTTAGGAAAGCTTGAGCTATTTTCTGGAAGTGCACAATCATAGAATTATAGAATGGTTTGGATTGGAAGGGACTTTCAAAGGTCATCTAGTGGAACCCCTCTGCAATAAGCAGGGACATCCTGGGTTGCCCAGAGCCCCATCGAGCCTGACCCTGAATATCTCCAAGGATGGGGCCTCAACTACCTCCATGGGCAACCTGTTCCAGTGTTGAACCACCTCCATGGTAAAGACCTTGCTCCTAATGTCCAGCCTAAATCTGTTCTCTAATTTAAACCCATTGTCCATTGTCCTATTACTACAGGTCTTTTTAAACAGTCTTTCTTTATTGCAGAATCAAATCACAGAATCATGGAATGTCAGGTACTGGAAAGGACCTCGAAAGCTCATCCAGTCCAACTCCCTTGCCAGAGCAGGATCACCTATATCAGATCACACAGGAACACATCCAGGCAGGTCTCGAGTATCTTCAGAGAGGGAGACTCCACAACCCCCCTAGGCAGCCTGTTCCAGTGTTCCATCAACCTTACAGCGAAAAATTTTTCCCTCCTGCTCCCATGGAACTTCCTATGCCTCAGCTTCCACCCATTACCTCTTGTCCTGTCACATTGGGCATCACCCAGCAGAGCCTGGCTCCATACTCCTGGCACTCACTCTTTACATATCTATAAGCATGAATGAGGTCTCTCAGTCTCCTCCTCTCCAAGCTAAATAGTCCCAGCTCCTTCAGTCTCTCCTTGTCAGGAAGATGTTCCACTCCCTTAATCATTTTTGTGGCTCTGCACTGGATTCTCTCAAGCAGTTCTCTGTCCTTCTTGGACTGAGGGGCCCAGAACTGGACACAATATTCCAAATGTGGCCTCACCACGGCAGAGTAGAGGGGAACGAGAACATCTCTCAACCTACTAACCACAGCCCTTCTAATACAGGCCTCCAACTAGACTCTGTAGGTCCCCTTCAGGTACTGGAAGGCCACTATTATGTCTCTCCAGAGTCTTCTCCAGGTTGAACAATCCCAGCTCCCTCAACCTGTCATCATAGCAGAGGTGTTCCAGCCCCTTGATCTTTTTCATGGCCCTCCTCTGAACCTGCTCCATTAGCTCCATGTCCTTCTTGTGTTGAGGGCATATATTCTTCCAATAACCTGAGGAGAAGCCCATCTTAGTCTGGATGTCTGTAAAGGGTTAACCCTCATGGAGGGGTGTGGGGGAGGAGTGATCTGAACTTGACCCCAGGTCCTTCTGACTCCTCCCAGGGGATGGGTCTGTATCTGACCCCAGGTGTAGTGGTTAGCCCACTCCCAATTCCTGTCTGGACCCCCTATGTAAACAGAGGAACCTCTGCTCCTCTCTCTCCTGGCCTGCCTGATAGCACCACCTTGTTCCTGCTGCTCCTGTCTCACCACATGGCCTTTTCTACCACATGGTGGACATTCCTTCCTGAATCCACCTCCTTCCATTGCCATCAATCTGGTTGTATATATATATATATATATATTTCGTATCTTGTTTTTTCCCTTCCCTATATGTCTTTGTAACTCCCCTGCCTTAAATACCTTTTATTTATTGTTTTTTTTTTTTTCTTTTAACTCCCAAATCAAAGCAAGACTGTTCCTTGGGTGTTTTAGCCCTTTTCTCTCTACATCTAATTCCTTTCTTTCCAAAAAAGGGGGGAGAGGGGAAGGCATCCTATTATTATTGTATTGATTTCTGTTAGCTATGTTTTGAATCCCCTGGGAAGCTTAAACTCGAACCAATGCAATGTCTAACACTTGGAGGGCTCAAACTCGGTGGAAGTATCTGTCCTTTAGTCTACTTGCATATCCTGATTAACAACATCACAATGACATCAGGACTCCTAAATCCTCCATCTCTTGTAGTGTATTACACATATGGGCTTAGTGCTACTGGACAGCTGTGAGAGTCTAAATCATCTTTCCCTTGCTCAAATCAACAAAGATAGAGACTGTCTTTGTTACCTCCCAGCTCAGCCCAGGTTCCTGGCCGAAAGCTCAGGGATGCACAGTGCCTTTGTGGCCTTCCTGGACTTTAGCCTGGCTTGAATGCTCAGGATGTGGACACCTTACATCAGCTACCCCAAAGAGAAAAGGCTTCTGTGTATTTGGGGTACAGACAGGTAAGTGGTGCAGGGAGGGGGCAGAGGCCCTCCCTGGTGCCACCGCTGGACCCCTGCAGATACATGAGAATACATAGGAAGATGTCCTGGGGAGCTGCACAGGGACACCCATCTGAAAAACCGTGTAGAGAGACATAAGTAATGACTGCCAGGACAAGCACCTCCACCAGAGCACCTCCACTGGAGCATCACCACCAGAAGAATTCAAGGAACAACTCCCACAGAACAACTCCAGAAGAAGAGCTCCTGATGAACTCCACAGCAGAACATTCCTGGGCCAGACACACATCCTTCTCTTTCTCTCGTCCCCCATCTGTGGCTGATGGTAATATAATCCCTGCTCTTCTCCTTCCCTGCTCTTCTCTTTTTCTCCATCGTTCCCTCTCCCCCTCTCTCTCTCCCTCTGTTTTGTTCAACTTATCCTTTAATAAATAGTTCTGTGGTACTACCTGGTCTCGCTTGCACCTTCGTTTCACATCAGGGAAATCTAGAACAACAAATCTTGCTCCTCTGGACAGAGATACAGTTAACCTCTGTTCTTCAGACCTTGACATTTGCACAGTGGACTTTGCTGGAGACCAGCTGTCAAGCTATACTCCTTCCCTTATGAGTATTGCTGTTTGAAATGACCCCTGAACAACACCACTATGCCCACATAATACGATTCCAACCCCAGAGCAGCTCCACGCTCAGCTGTATCAGATCGCTTAGTGCCAAGCGTGCAGCAGGGAGTCAGCTGTTACAGGGGAGCGACTCTTCCTTTTTTCTCCACCTTCTTTCCTGGGCTCTGCACAGATAAGGGAAACATGGAATCATAGAATCA
>WBNM01037541.1:13840-25780 GCA_013399055.1 Ramphastos sulfuratus | reverse complement strand
GAAAGAAAAAGAAAAAAAAGGAGTCCTGATCTGTCAAAGTGCTGAGAGACCCAACCACTGTTGGACATTCAACTCGTGTTCTGTACCTTGCATTCTTGCTTAATGCAAAGTCAGTCTGGGTCCTCAGCTTGCCCAGAAGCTTCTCCCAGCCCTGGGGTTGGGCTCTGTCGCTCTCCTGTTTTTGCAGTGTCGTTTCCTGTTCTTCTCACACAAGGGTGGCCAAAGCAGCAGCCTGCCAGCGTTGCATCAGGCTCCTCCAGAGGGTTTCTCTTTTCACCACTGAGATGACTTTAGAAGCACTGAGAGCATTAAACTGTTCCAATAAGCTCCCAGTCTTTGCAGCAAGCTGCAGGGACTTTCATCCTCCTGTTTTGTATGGCCTTGTAACAAGAGCACAGAAACATTTGAGTCTTTTGCTTAAATGTTGTTGATAAAATATTAAATTGTGTATTAAAGTCCTCAGGATGACACTCCTGTGTCTTCAATTTATTTATAGGGGAAATAAAAGAAACCTTTCTGAACACACAATGATTTAACTCTGCTGTAGATCAATAGAGAACAACTTAAACAGAAGACAGCCACATTTATGTATGCACAGTTCATATCTCCATCACCTATCTATCTTTACATAATTTAGGAACATGAATCACAGTAATTTTCCAAGCAATAACAGTTCTGAAGCCTTCTTTATGTTTATTGTGTATGCTTGCAATGCTACCTTGATTTTTCATACAGAAATACTTTCTGATGAGTTTTTTAAACATGGGTTTTTTTCCGCTCCATATTTAACTGCACTTCTCTTCCCTTTGTTTTTATGTAAGCTTACATCCTGAAAACATAATCCTAAATAATTGCTCTTGCACCTTTGGTGGAGTTAACACAGTACCATGAAAAGTGACCAGTTTAAAAAACAGAAAAATCTTTATTTTCTCACTACTAAAATAATTGAGTAATTGTTTGTCAATAACAAAAAACAACATCTCCATGTGTCCATTATGTACCAGTCATTTGACTCTATCCCAGGCATTTGACTCTGTCCCACATGGCATCCTGGTCACCAAACTGGAAACACATGGACTGGATGTGTGGAGCACTGCTGGGTAAGGAACTGGCTGGATGGTGGCACACAGAGAGTGGTGATCAAGGGCACAATGTCCACCTGCAGACCAGTGCCAAGTGGCTCCCTCAGGGGTCAGTGCTGGCACCAGTGCTGTTTGACATCTTTGTCAGTGCCATGGACAGAGGAATCAGTGCAGCCTCAGCAAGTGTGCAGCTGGCACCAAGCTGTGTGGCACAGTCACTTGCTAGAGGGCAGGGATCCATCCAGAGGGACCTGCACAGGCTGCAGAGCTGTGCCCAGGCCAACCTCATGACATTCAACAAGGCCAAGTGTAAGGTCCTGCAGCTGGGTAGGCACAATGCCAAGCACAGCTCCAGGCTGGGTGGGGAATGGCTGAGAGCAGCCCTGAGGAACAGGCCCTGGGGGTCTGGGGTGATGAAAAGCTCAAGATGAGGCTGCAGTGTGAGTGCAGCCCAGACAGCAACTGTGTGCTGGGCTGCAGCAAGAGCAGTGTGGGCAGCAGGGCAAGGGAGGGGATTGTGCCCCTTTGCTCTGCTCTCCTCAGACCCCAGCTGCAGTCCTGTGTGCAGTTCTGGAGCCCCCAGCACAGGAAGGACATGGAAGTGTTGGAGCCAGTGCAGAGGAGGCCACCAAGATGCTGAGAGGGCTGCAGCAGCTCTGCTGTGAGGACAGGCTGAGAGAGTTGGGGCTCTGCAGCCTGGAGAAGAGAAGGCTTCCAGGAGACCTTGGAGTGGCCTTGCAGGATCTGAAGGGGGCTGCAGGAAGGCTGGGGAGGGACTATTGAGAAGGTCTTGCAATGGCAGGACAAGGGGCAATGGGTTTGAAGTGTCAGAGGGGAGATTGAAAGTGGATGTTAGGAGGAAGTTGTTTGCAGTGAGGGTGGTGAGACACTGGCACAGGTTGCCCAGGGAGGTTGTGGCTGCTCCCTCCCTGGAGGGGTTGAAGGCCAGGTTGGAGGAGGCCTTGAGTGACCTGTGCTAGTGGGAGGTGTCCCTGCCTATGGCAGGGGCTTGGAACTGGCTGAGCTTTGAGGTCCCTTCCAGCCTTACCATTCTATGATTCTATGATTACAAAATGGTGTTTAACCCTGTTGCTAGGGAAATGGTTCATCAACTAGGGAGGAAGAAAATTCCAAGGGGGATTGGCTTTCCAGAGGATGGGAAGTTAGATGGGAACATAATGTGAAGCCTTTGAATTTAAGTTCCAGGCTGTAGCATCTTAGCTATCGAATGCGGAGGTGACATATGGGTCAGTGCTGCTTTACTGACCAACAGGCTTCCAGTTTAGTTTCACTGTGCTTGTTTTTTCACTGATGTCAAGTGGCTCCTCCTTTTAGTGCTTGTCAGTATTGACAACTGAGCTCAGAGTGAATGTGTGTGAATCAGCCTTCCCACACATTTTTTGCCCTCATTTGTTCAATAAATATAAATGAAAAAGTTATGTCTGCTGTCTGCTCCCCCCTGTGCACTCTGCAGTTTATTTCGAATGTCATTGCAAATGACTGATTCTTACTAATGCATTTTCATTGCAGGTGGCTGGATGGAGGTAACAGTTATTAGCTAAAATAGATAATGATACAAATGGCATTTTGATCTGAATGGGGAAAGCAGAAAGAAGCCAGTTCATTTGCTGGAAGCTAGCTGCTTTGGGGTTAGATTTCTAGGTGTTATCAAAGAACGTCCAACATAGCTGTGCTGCTGCTCATTTGCTCTGCTCTCATTTTATATCGCACCTCCTTTTTTAAACTCCCTTTTTTTTGGGAAAGAATGTGTTTTGATACTTCCACCTCTGAGGTTTTGTTTTCTTTTCCTTTTCTTTTTTCTTTTCTCTTTTATTTTCTTTTTTTTCTTTTCCTTTCCTTTCCCTTCCTTTCATTTTTTCTTTCCTTTTTTTTCCTTTCCTTTCCTTTCCTTTCCTTTCCTTTCCTTTCCTTTCCTTTCCTTTCCTTTCCTTTCCTTTCCTCCCCTTCCCTTCCCTCTTTCCTTTCCTCTCTCTCTTTTGAAATGTGAGAACACATTGTCTGTCCATTTCTCGTGGTTTATGTTTCCTTAGAGAATTCCCAGGACGAGAGGCTGACAGATCTTGGTATCCAAGGGGGAGTCTCCTCCCAGGATTAAAGGCGAGAACCTCAATTAGACTATCTCTGATTTCTTCAGATGTTTTTTCTAATCTTTTAATATGGGATTAAAGTCAGCTAGAACCTAGCTTGCTTTTTCTCTTAGCTGAGATCTTCTTTGTTGCCACGCAAGCTAGATGGATTTATTGTTTTTGCTTCTCTATTAGAAATAAGGAAAAAAAAAAAAGTAAAATAAAATAAAAGAAGGAAAAGGAAAGGAGAAAAATAAAAGCTGCTCTCCTTTTCTTTAATTTGGAGTCGTTCTGGTCCAGATGAGGATAATGAACTTTTGTCAGCTCTTATGTGCTAGTGTGCACAAAATAGCTTGATAAGCAACGTGAAGCATACACAGGCTTCCCAATGATCTGCAGGGAAACTCCCTCAGAGACTGATTAGCCTATGCTTGTCACAAGTAGGGGAGATAATTATGGGGGCTTAACGGTCTATATGGTGGATCTTTTGAGAGGAGAAGGGTAGATCTAAGACTGTCTCATGGATCAGCCCTGGTTTTTAATATTGCACATAACGTGTGTGGTTTTTTTAGTGCGTCCCTGGAGCCCGGGTAGTGACTCTTCCTATAGAGTGACATGGCATTACTTTTTGAGGAGATAAGAATTGTTCAAATTAGATTATCCCTAATTAGTATAATCTTATGAACCATTCTGAAAAGTTTATTGCACCCATGCTGGCAATCTCGGATTCCACACCGAGAGGTTCTCATTACAATGCGTGCGCTAATCCTTACCCGTGGAAATGAATGCATGGTGCACAGAGGGAACAGTGTATTCCTTCGTTTCAGAAACTCCACACTCTCCTTCCAAAGCTAACAGCTATTTTATGGATCTCTGCATATCAGGTAACAAAACAGTTCTTCTTTTGTATTTCACTAAAGACTGTGCCATTCCAGCAGCCATTTGACTAATGCGCTTGTGGAGCAGCGCTGGCAATATTGGGGGAGGGGAGATTTAAATGCCATGTGAAAAAGAAATTGTTCTTTACCCTTAGTTATGAACTCAGGCACCCTGTGAGCACTGCATCCTATAGCGACACACATGCTTAGCTACTAAGCAGACAGCCACATTAGTGCTGTCTTGTCTGCTGTCACTGACCGCAGCGGTGTCTGTGGGGGCTCAATTCTCCAAGTCTAAAGAGCCAGTTTTCCCTCAGACCAGTGTGCATAGCCTGCAGAAGCAACTTGCCTTCTCAAAAGAGCACAGAGGCTTGAGAGTTTGGAACTAACCCTTCACAAAACCTCCTTGTCACTTGCACAGCCCAACCAGTGCTGCATGCCTACCATCGTGGCAATGGCAAGCACCACTTTATGACTCAGTTGTTTCCTTCTTATCTTTTTCCTGGGTTTTCCTCACCTTTGCCTACCACATTTTTGAGCATGAATAGGCTTTATGAGCATGAGCAGGCTCATGAGCATGAGTAGGCTTTACCATCCCACTCGCCTGGGTTGTGTTGCAGCCATTGCTGCACTGTTGGGTGGCCAAAGTAGCTGCTTGGCGTGATGCAAGATCAGAAGATCTCGTAGGGCATGNCTGCCCATGGCAGTGGGTTGGAACTAGATGATCTTTGAGGTCCCTTCCAGCCTCACCATTCTATGATTCTATGCAGGAGGCACTGTCTTGCTGCAGGTTAGACTGTGCTGCACAGCAAGCAGGAGCTCTGCTATGCACCCTTCCAGCTGAGGAAAAGGATCAGCTGCATGCAGCCTTGCCATAAAATCTACACAGCAGATTAGATTAGTAAGAATATTTTTTTCCTTTGCTTAGCTTCCTAAAGGGTATTCAGGCCCCTTGGCAACATAGCTAAAATCTCCTGAGGTACACGAGCTGCCACAAACAGCCTTCTCAGCAGCACCATGGGAGGAGCTCAAGTGACAGTAAACTGTGTTAAATCTAGTGAAGATTTCTCTGGTTTACATTGTTCAGAGGTATGTTTGCTCACACTTAAATCTGCAAACTTTATTAGACTTCTTTGCAGACAGAGCTAAAATGATGTTTTGCCTTCCTCTCTTGGTAGATGACTTAAAGGCTACAGCCTTACTTGCACCTTGGTATTGCTCTTGCTGTGTCTGTCCCTGAAGTCTCTTTAGCACAGAACAGTAACAGGAGTGTAGAGTGTTTTAAAAGAGCAGAAAGAGTCTCACTTATGATTATTTCTGGGTCTAATCTTGTAACAGAGTAAGGCCAGGATAATGTACTCAGTAGTGACCTATGGATCAGTCAGATTTACTGAGACACATTTCATTGATTTCTGGCTATGAGTTGCAATTGATCCTGCTACTCTTAGCCGTGCTCCCAGAGCTAGCCAGTGCCACTAATCCTCTTAAGCAGCAGCCAAGAGATGCAGATAAAAGCTGGTGATTCACCCTGGCTCCAATAACACTGCTCTTTAAGAGAAAATAGAGGGTTCATGCCTGGGATATAAAAATGCATAATCTGTATGCTGGCTGCATGCAGGGGAGCATATTTCAGAGCTATTAATTAAGACAATAAAAGATTAAGAGCTCAGAAAGAAAATGCTACTAACGAGAGCAATAACTCTTCTATCTTTACATGTGAAAGTGGTTATAAACCCAAATACAAATCTTTTTTTAAATTTTTTTTTGCTTTTAAAAGTGCTGTACTTAGATGATCCTGAGAGCACAAGAGTCAGCTGTCCTTGCAGATCTGACATCTTTATTTGAAGGCAAAGAGAAGTAGATGGCAGAGCACCACAAAACACCTAAGCCTGGCAATGTTTTGGCACCAGGCAAAGCCTGGACAGGCTGCAGAGCTGTGCCCAGGTCAATCTCATGACATTCAACAAGGCCAAGTGCAAGGTCCTGCACCTGGGTAGGCACAATCCCAAGCACAGCCCCAGGCTGGGTGGGGAATGGCTGAGAGCAGCCCTGAGGAACAGGCCCTGGGGGTCTGGGGTGCTGAAAAGCTCCAGATGAGGCTGCAGTGTGAGTGCAGCCCAGACAGCAACTGTGTGCTGGGCTGCAGCAAGAGCAGTGTGGGCAGCAGGGCAAGGGAGGGGATTGTGCCCCTTTGCTCTGCTCTCCTCAGACCCCAGCTGCAGTCCTGTGTGCAGTTCTGGAGCCCCCAGCACAGGAAGGACATGGAAGTGTTGGAGCAGGTCCAGAGAAGGCCACCAAGATGCTGAGAGGGCTGCAGCAGCTCTGCTGTGAGGACAGGCTGAGAGAGTTGGGGCTCTGCAGCCTGCAGAAGAGAAGGCTTCCAGGAGACCTTAGAGTAGCCTTGCAGGATCTGAAGGGGGCTCCAGGAAGGCTGGGGAGGGACTATTGACAAGGTCTTGCAGTGCCAGGACAAGGGGAATGGGTTTGAAGCGTCAGAGGGGAGATTGAAAGTGGATGTTAGGAGGAAGTTGTTTGCAGTGAGGGTGGTGAGACACTGGCACAGGTTGCCCAGGGAGGTTGTGGCTGCTCCCTCCCTGGAGGTGTTGAAGGCCAGGTTGGATAAGGCCTTGAGTGACCTGTGCTAGTGGGAGGTGTCCCTGCCTATGGCAGGGGGTTGGAACTGGCTGAGCTTTGAGGTCTCTTCCAACCTTACCATTCTATGATTCAAATCACAACCAAACCTAAGAACAACCAAACCCAAAACCAACCAAACCCATAATACAACCAAACCCAAAACACAACCGAACACAATCAAATCCCGAATCAACCAAACCCAAAACCAGCACAACAAAACAAAGAAAACAAAGAAACAATCAGAAGAAATAAAAGAAAAGTGTAGGTGCTGCAGTGCTGTTCAGCTATGTGTGTGCTGGTATGGCAAAGAAACACATAGCTGCATTCCGAGGCCAAAGGACATGAACTAATTTGCATCTCCTCTACTTCGGGACAGTTCCCTTTAGAGCAGATTTCACTTTGAGATATGCCTAAAGAGAGGAGGCTGACACTCACCCAGGGCAGCTTCTGGCTTTCCTGCCCATGGAAATGAAAGTACAGGAAAGGGCTACCGGATGCCTGGGGTTTGACTCAGAAAATGTGAGATTTCTGGCATGAACAGGCTGGGTGCAGCAGTGTAGACACAGTACAGTTTGGTTTCCTTTGCTGAGAGAGTCATAAATGTTTACTTATGATGTTTTAAAAATTAGACTTCAGCACCTCCATAAGTGCCTGAGTTTCAACTGCTCCTGCTTAGTCACCAATAAAACACTCCATGAAGTTCAAACGCCGCGAAGCAGCAGTGGGATGCAACTGAAATCCACCCTTTGACAGGCAGCTCCTGCAGCTAGAGTGGCCAGACTAAGTGTGCCTTAGTTGAAGATGTTCCCACCCCAGATTTCAGGATTACCAATATACTATTTTAACACGTGGAGCTGTATTGACTTCTGCAAGTCAAACAGAGGTAAAGCTACAAAGAGTTTATTACCATCGGGTCAAAGAAGCATCTCCTTTCAGTAAGGTGTTCTTTCCCCACAGGTGGGAAAAGGTATCCTGAGCTTAGAGAGGATAATTAAGAGTTTTAGGCAGATCAAAACTCTCTGTTAATGCTCAGATTCCTCCACGGACAGCACTGGAGGTGAGCAGCAAATGGGCTCGACAGGCTGGTAAATAGGACTGCCTGTCAAACAAGAATTTGCTGTGTTTCACCACTTGTTTCCCTTCTCACCAAATGAAAAATAGACCTGTGAAGTATTCCAGGGTAAACACTGAGTGAAAAGGATCCTGCCTACAAAGCTGCCATGGGCACAACACTAAAAAAGAAGTGTAGAAATAGATTCAAAATTAATTTGCTTTTTCTAGGGCAGAGGTCTCCAAATTTTAAGTAAATCTTTTGGCCACTGACACATTATAGTAGCTCTGCAAGATCTGAAGGGGGCTCCAGGAAGGCTGGGGAGGGACTGTTGACAAGGGCTTGCAATGCCAGGACAAGGAGGAATGGGTTTGAAGTGTCAGAGGGGAGATTGAAAGGGGATGTTAGGAGGAAGTTGTTTGCAGTGAGGGTGGTGAGACACTGGCACAGGTTGCCCAGGGAGGTTGTGGCTGCTCCCTCCTAGAGGGGTTGAAGGCCAGGTTGGAGGAGGCCTTGAGTGCCCTGTGCTAGTGGGAGGTGTCCCTGCCTATGGCAGGGGCTTGGAACTGGCTGAGCTTTGAGGTCCCTTCCAACCTTACCATTCTATGATTCTATGGTTCTATGGCACCAGGCTTGTTCACCAGGTGTAGAAGGATGAATATATTGAGCAGAAAATATTGAGGTACTTCCTCTGAACTGAATAATTTCAATATCTGTCTTTTTTTTTATTATTATTATTAATGAAAATAACTTCATCAAAACAGCTTTGCCAGTAAATTAAAATCAGATTTGAACCACTAAAGATGCTAAACTTACCCATTCCGAGCTCACAGATCACTGCTGCCTATATAGGATCTGCTGGCGTCACAGGGAAACTCTGAGCAGTTTCTTTTACCGTTGAACTGTCTTTGAGCCAACGAAAAATCACAGGTGAAATTAATTTCTCTCATGGATATGTGAGCAGCTCATCTGTTTTTATGCAACTGTTATTTATCACAGCCCACAAAAGAACCATCTGATATTTTAGGTTTTTTAAGATATTTTTAACATGGCCTTTGAACACTACTAGCAGCCCTTACTAATAAGCATCCTCTACTTAGAGCCATCAAGTCTCTGCAATAACACAATGCCACAGTTATTTCTAGGCACAGGGAGGATATTGTGGAAGTCTACTTTTTAGGGAATATAATATTTTAGGTAATATTTGGTGAGACACTGGCACAGGTTGCCCAGGGAGGTTGTGGCTGCTCCCTCCCTGGAGGTGTTCAAGGCCAGGTTGGAGGAGGCCTTGAGTGACCTGTGCTAGTGGGAGGTGTCCCTGCCTATGGCAGGGGGTTGGAACTGGCTGAGCTTTGAGGTCCCTTCCAGCCTTCCCATTCTATGATTCTATGATTCCTGTACTTTTTTTTTAATATATATATAACATCTTAAATATTGATTAAGGAAAAAAAAAACCTTTTAAGCCTCGCTTTTTAGATAAAAACTCTGAAGTATTTACCATGCATTAGGTGAAATTAAGCAGAACTTCATATAAAAATATTTTGTCCTATAAAAATACGTTGTTCAATAAAAATATTTTGTTATATAAAAATATTTTGTTCAATAAAAATATTTTGTTATATGAAAATATTTTGTTCAATAAAAATATTTTGTTCTATAAAAATACGTTGTTCAATAAAAATATTTTGTTATATAAAAATATTTTGTTCAATAAAAATATTTTGTTACATGAAAATATTTTGTTCAATAAAAACGTTTTGTTCTATAAAAATTTTTTTCTATAAAAATATTTTTCTATAAAAATATGTTGTTCAATAAAAATATTTTGTTTAATAAAAATATTTTGTTATAGAAAATGTTTTGTTCTATGAAAATGTTTTGTTCAATAAAGATGTTTTGCAAAATCTGCAAGAATCTTTCCCTAGCATTCTGTTGAATTCCACAGCAGAGCTATTAGAGTGCATCTACCAGACATCAGAACAAAGAGATGAAGAAAGCACCTCAAAAAGCTTCTGTTTAGTTAAATTTTACAGCACTGTTTCGCAGCAGACAAAGCAGAGATCCTTTCTTCGTCGCCGCAGGCACGGTTACGCGTTTGTTATTTCTGTTGATCTTAAAAATGTCCATTTTAAGGCCATATTCTGGCAGTTAGAGATGAGCTGTTTGCAACAGCTGCCTGTGGAGCTGGTACCTGTGAACACTCAGGTGTAATAGCTGCACATTTCCCCCTTCTGGCCAAGCAAAATCCAGTAGGATATCCTTGTTGGAGAAGGGCAGATAAATGGATAATGGGATCGGTTTTATTCACTCTTTTTCTCTGAGCATAGGGGAAAAAAAGTTGGTTTGCAGAGAACAGAAGAAACCAAGAGCAGACTGTTTGACTGTTTCCCACTCTTAAATCTCTTTCAGCCAACTTTTTAACTTAGCCTTTTGTTTCATGATTGGCTTCCAGATTGACAGCCGAGGGCAGAGTTGGGCTTCCTTCAAGCTTCCCACTCGCCTGTGGGCTGCAGCATGAACTCGGCTGTCTCTCAAAGCACGCTGCTTGGAAATAAAACAGCCTGTTGCAAGGAGTTTCATCTTGCCCTGCTATAATTTGTAAAGAGAGTTTGTATAGTGTCATTGCCTGGGAGCTATCACGGAGTGCCTTGTAAAAACAGAGCTTGTGCAGAAGAGCTCAGATGCGAAGTGCGAAACGAGAGACAACAGGTGGAAGAAGTCAGCAGCTGGAAGGGAGCACTGGGGAACAATGAAGCCATTAGGAACAGTTGACGAAGCAGCAGCAAGAGAACACCAGCTGCGTAACCATTGTGGGAGCTCTAATTACAATTCTTTAGGAGAGCGAATTGCTCCTGCAGGGCTCTGCCCAGAAGCCTCCCTCAGGAAGAAGTAGGTGGTTTTGGGGAAGGAGGGAAATGCAGCAGAGAGGAACGCAAGCTCCCTCTCCTCCCTTCTCAGCACGGCGAAGCAAGCCGAGCTCACACGTGTGCAATACACCTCTCGCAGCAGTGCAGCAATAGGTGTCCTTGAGCTGTGTAACACACCGACCTCTAGCATGACAAAAGGTGGCATTTCAGCACAGGTACTGAGCTATTCAGGTAGATCACATTAAAATACCTTAGTGCTAATGCCTCCGTGCTATGCATTGCCGTGATCTCTCTTAATGGCTCCTTTCCTTCAGAGCTGCTGCACTGGCAAAGCATCATATCGAACCTTCCCTTTGAACTGCTGTACCATATCAAACCTGTCATTCATTTATTTATTGATTTGCAGTTATTCAAGTAGCTAATGTCAGCACAGGGGCTGGAGCTCAGCAGTGGGTCTTTGACAAGATGCACTGTGCCAATGCATGACTGGGACTGCCAGGCACAAAGCAGCACCCAGCCAGTGTCAAAGTTACTGTGCACAAGCACAGCTAACTCAGTTTAAAGGTTTGGATTCTGGATTGCATTTAAGGTAGAAGGGATGACTGCAAACTGGATATGAGCTTCTGTGGAAGGATCTTGCATGTTAATGGAACATCTTTATCCTTTTTATGAACCTGTAAGCTTTCTGGTTAGAAGCATATAATCCCAGGCAAGGTTAAAAGGAATGTGATCAGCTTACACCTGTGTGCACTTCACAGGGAAGATAATGAAAACTTTCCAGGGTTCATTGTCAGACTATGGGGATTTTTCCCCTCAAAAGCAGCTAAGTTTTCTTGAAATTAAAAATTCCACATGCCAGATTTGACACTGCTTCCATCAAGAGAGTCTCTGAAATTGCATGAAAAGGGTGGGTGAAAAGCTCAAGATGAGGCTGCAATGTGAGTGCAGCCCAGACAGCAACTGTGTGCTGGGCTGCAGCAAGAGCAGTGTGGGCAGCAGGGCAAGGGAGGGGATTGTGCCCCTTTGCTCTGCTCTCCTCAGACCCCAGCTGCAGTCCTGTGTGCAGTTCTGGAGCCCCCAGCACAGGAAGGACATGGAAGTGTTGGAGTGGGTCCAGAGGAGGCCACCAAGATGCTGAGAGGGCTGCAGCAGCTGTGCTGTGAGGACAGGCTGAGAGAGTTGGGGCTCTGCAGCCTGCAGAAGAGAAGGCTTCCAGGAGACCTTAGAGTAGCCTTGCAGGATCTGAAAGGCTGGGGAGGGACTGTTGATAAGGTCTTGCAACAGCAGGACAAGGGACAATGGGTTTGTAGTGTCAGAGGGGAGCTTGAAAGTGGATGTTAG
>WBNM01037541.1:3059-13568 GCA_013399055.1 Ramphastos sulfuratus | reverse complement strand
ACAAGTTAAAGGTGATACAGAAACACAATTCCCCTCCCAGAAATCAGAGTCCCCAGGAGGGGCTCCCAACCACCCTTCCACCTTCTCCCCACCCCTCTGCCTTACCCCAGGGTCTGCCTTACATGCAAGGTGAGTTTGGAGGATGGGCCAGGGGGATTAGAAGAAAAGTGGTTAGTGAGGTTAGTCAGCAAAGAGGAGGAGGCCAGAAGCTGCTAGACAGCCCCAGAGCGTCTGCAAGCCCGAGTGTCTTATCTTTGTTTTGTATTCTTAAACATCTCAGCAAGCCTATGAGTGCAGCAGACATCACCATTGTTTCCTTTCACAGCTTATAGTATAATTTTCTCCATTAAAACATTCCAGTTAGCCTCAAACCAGCATCCACTCACACAGGCAGATTTTTTACCTGTCTATAGTCTGTGCCTAAGGAATCTATTCATATTTGTACACCTTACCTTTCCCTTCATTTCCTTAATATATCTTGCTAATTGGGCTGGAAGCTTCAGGCACTGACTTGTGAGGCAAAATTAATCTGTATAGAGCTATAGTTTTGGGTCTCTTGTCTTGATTCTTTTACCTTCATACAAGATAGGGTATCATACAGCATCAGAAATTGCACCAGGCACTTGTTTGTGTGGAGTGGGCAACTGAAGCCAGTTCTAGAGGCTTCTGACCACAAGAAGCCTTAAGTGCCTTTTTGGCTTGTCACTGACATGGAATTCAGTTACTTCATCAATCATCACCTATAACCTCTGTATCAGCTCTCAGAGACTGGAAGTAGGTAGCTCCACCAGCTGCCTTCCTGTAATCTGATGGAGCTCCTGTTTAAACACTGCCAGTATCTAATGAAGCAATTCAGGGCACGTGAAAATTGGACTATATATTGCACATGGTAGTAATAAAAAGTGATACATTTAGGTTGGTAAATCATTACACAGAGCTGAAACCTCAAAATATTTAGCATTTCTTTTTTTCCCAGCAATACAGGAGCTTAGGAACAGAAATGGTTAGTGATGATGGAGATAAAATAGCAATAGAAGTGCACATCTATGTACATGAGAGATTGCATCTCTAAAGCTGCAATAACACCAACCAAGAAGATAATATGCTCAGCTAATCCATACCTCTAAGTTTAGAACCACCTGGTTACAAGATCCTAAATCTCATTTATAAAATATGGCCTTACAGTGGTATATTTTGACAGCAAAATAACTGGAGCATTTAAACCTTCATCTGAGATGGCCCCGCACAGGTGCATATTCTTCAGAGGATCAGAAGTTCAGCTTTGAGAAAGTATTTCTTTGGGTTTGTAAAATGCCAGGTGCATATTTACAAAATGTTCCTACACAGACACATGAAATGTTCTTTCTTTTATGTGCTTTGTATAATTGCAATCAGATAGACAGGACCTCCTGGGTACCCCAAAACTCGGGGTGCTTGCTTCTGACAAGGCAATGGTATGAGTGCCTGGGTGAGATTGAAAAGGGGTCTGGAGGGGAAGTTCTCATGCAGACTATGAACGGGACAACCTGAGCAGCCCCACCTGTGCTGCAGGCCATGGCACCACCTACACGAGCTGAGCAGCACAGGGCCAGCAGCATCACACAAGAAAAGTTAGCAACCAAAAGGAAGGAGGATGGAAATGTGCCATTTGGCAGAAGTTTCATGTATTGCCAGTGAAAGAATGCCTGTGTTTTAGCACCAAAATGCAGCAACATCAGTCACTACCTCTGAGGTCTCTTCCAATCTCACCATTCTGTGCTTTACAGACCTACTTCTATACATAGGAAGTTTTGCACTGATGCCATCCTGTTTTCCCAGCTTGCTCTCACACTGCATGGGAGCTCTTCCTAGAGCAGAGGGTGAAGCACAGAGCTCTCCTTTCATCACTGTGGCTAGATGCACTCTACTCTGTTTCCAACAGATGCCTCTGTGAGCAGTGCTGTCTGGATCAGGATTGTTTGTGCCATGGCACTGCATTCATCTGCTGCACGCCAGAAAAGATTAAAACTCTGAAAGTATTCTCACTCTAGAGATGGTTTGGGAAATGGATGGCAGTGAAATTAAAATGTGAGTTATTTGCTGCTCAGAAATACTAGAGACCTGCTGATAAACCACCTATGTGTTTGGGATGGCTTAATGACATCTGAAGAAGTGAGAGACAACATCATAGGGAGGAAAGTCACAGAATCACAGAATGCCAGAGGCTGGAAGGGACCTCCAGAGCTCATCACAGGAGGAGTCTGCTACAGACCTCCTGATCAGGCAGGCAAAGCAGATGAGGCCCTTTACAAACAGGAGAAGCTTCCTGCTCACAGGTCCTGGTCCTCATGGGGGACTTCAACCACCCTGACATCTGTTGGAAGGACAACACAGCAGAGCAGCAGCAATCTCAGAGGTTCCTGGAGTGCATTGATGACAACTTCCTCCTGCAAGTGGTAGAGGAACCCAGGAGAGAAGCAGCTGTGCTGGACCTGGTCCTCACCAGCAAGGAAGGGCTGGTGAGTGAAGCTGAAGGGTTGCCTTGGCTGCAGTGGCCATGAATGGTAGGGTTTAGGATCCTCAGGGCATCAAGGAGGGTGCATGGCAAAATCACAGCTCTGGACTTCAGAAGAGCAGACTTCAGCCTCTTCAGGGACCTCCTTGGCAGGGTGCCATGGGAAATAACCCTGGAAGGAAGGGGGGCCCAGGAAAGCTGGTCAGGGTTCAAGGATCAAAGGATCAAAGCAGAGGAAGGCAGTGAGAAGGAGGCCTGCCTGGATGGACAGAGAGCTCCTGGACACCCTTAGATGCAAGAAGAAAGCCTACAGAGAGTGGAAGCATTTCCTAATACCCAACCTAAACCTCCCCTTGTGACCATTTCCTCCAGCCCTGTTGCTTGCCATGATGGAGCAGAGGCTCCTTGCTCCAGCCTGCCCTTCTCCAGACTGAACACCCCCAGCTCCCTCAGATGTTCCTTAGAGGTCATGACCCCCAGACCCTGCACCAACCTCTGTGCCTCTCCCTGGCTATGCTCCAGTGCCTCAATGTCCCTCCCATAGTGAGGGGCCCTGAACTGAACACAGCACTCAAGGTGTGGCCTCAGCAGTGCTGAGCACAGGAGGACAATCCCTGCCCACTGCTGCTGGCCATGGTGTTTCTAATGCAAGCCAGGATGCCCCTGGCACGCTGCTGCCTCAGGCTCAGTCAGCTACCAACCAGCACCCTCAGGTCCCTCTCCAACTCCTCCTGGCATTCTACAGCTCTACAGAGGAGCAGAAGGAAGCAGCTGAAGAGAGGAGCTCAGCCTAAGTGAGGAGGCGCAGCCACCACCCATGTGCCACATTAGAGTGACCATTAACTCCCTAGCCTGCCAAACCGGGGGGCCACCAGGCCCCCCGGCCTTTGGCCCACTCCCACTCACCTGTGAGGATGGGAGCAGGATCCCTCTGCCCAGCTGGGCAAGCTTGGGGCTGCTGCCTCTCTTGGGGCTGATTAAATAGGGCAGTGGGCAGGGAGGGCAAAGTGGGCACAGCTGGGGTGGGAGGAGACCCCAATGGAACCCAGGTGCTGTGGGTTTGGGGAAAATGGTGTGGGGGGTGGGAAAGGGCAGGGGCTGTTTTGGCCTGCTTAGGCCTGCCATGACATTAAGGAATGCCAGAACCATACTGGTTTTGGTTTCCTTCTGGAGCAACATGGACCAAGTTGTCACCTGCCACTTGGCCAAGTGGACCAGCAGAGACCAAAACTCAAAGACAATGTCTTGTCTGGTGTATTCACCACCTTCACAGAGCAGCAGTCACCCTGGGCTGACTTCCAGGAGTGAAAGGTTTGAGATGGCATCAGCATGGTGGGTTTGGGTTACCCTGCAGTAACTGTGGCCCAGGTCATCCCGGGTGGTTATTAATAACTGCTGCACAGGTCATTAGTAACATCACCCTGGAGGCTAAGGCCAGGGAGATGTGACCTGAGAAGCTGCAGCCAGATGCATGCAGAGGTGCTGTGTATGGAGGTGATACCAACCACCCACCCATGAGACTCAATGCTCTATCATTGGGTTAAAAGCACCATCTGTGCCTTTGTGAATTAGTAGTCTGCTCCAGTCCTGGTACCAACCCTTCTCTGCACAGCTGCTTCCATTCTCTTTTGGATCTGTGTTGGGTTGAGAACGGTGAGCAAACCATCACCAAAATGGGCAAACCATCACTAAAATAGGCAAACCATCACCAAAGTGGGCAAATCATCACCAAAATGGGCTCAGCCATGAATTGATAACCTCAATGTGAGAGAGTTGTTCTCCAAACTGTAATATGGTTAAGAGATCTGTAGAATGAGTTAGGGGATGCAGGGGGTAACGTAGTGACAAAGGATGAGGAAAAGGCTGATGCACTTCATGCCACCTTTGCCCCAGTCTTGAGCAGCACAACCAGTTGTGTCATAGTCACCTAGCCCCCTGAGCTGCAACACAGGGATGGGAGGGGGCAGAATGAGACCTACACAATCCAACAGGATGTGGTCAGAGACCTGCTACACCACTTAACCAAGCACAAGGCCATGGGGCTGGATGGGCTGCCCTCAAGGCTACTGAAGGAGCTGGCAGGTGCCCTAGAGCAGGCTGCCCACAGCCTCATCCAGCCTGGCCTTAAACACCTCCAGGCATGGGGCCTCAACCACCTCCCNAGCTGCAGGACCTTGCCCTTGGTCTTGTTGAACCTCCTGAGGTTGGCTTGTGCCCAGCTCTGCAGCCTGTCCAGGTCCCTCTGGATGCCATCCCTGCCCTCCAGCTGTCTGCTGCACCACACAGCTTGGTGTGCTCAGCAAAGTTGCTGAGGGTGAGTGATCTGACTGGTGAGACTGCTGTGGTGGGCTTTGCTTCTGTCATGCCTTAGCTAGCAGCATTTCCAATCAACAGCTGTTGTCAAAGAGGCAATTCAGTTTTGACCCACAAAAGGCAGGCAGTGGCAGTAGGTGGTAGTGGAATTTTGAAAAAGAATTAAAAAAAAAGTCTGGAGCAACTTGGATAAAACTTAATAAATGTGAAGAAGTTTTCTGCACGAGATGAAGTCTTGACTGGAGGATAAGTACCAAATGAGAAGAGAGATCTGAGAGTGCCATCTGACTGCAGCGTGGTCTTCTGGGAGATCACAGGTTATCTTTAGGTGGTGCTTTTTCATCAATAACAGATGAGCTACTATTTCTTCTTACATGTCATTGCCCTTTCCTCAGAAACAAAAGGATGAAGTGGGGGTGGTGGGGAGAGAAGGGTGAAGGAGAGATCCATGAGTGGGAATAATTGGATCCAGTTTTTTGAGCTGCACTTGCACACACACGAGGTTGGTGGTTTAGCTAAACCTAAGCTTTTCTGGCATAAAATGAAAGAGAAGAATGAACCCATTGGCTATAAAATTCTTTGGCTGGAAAATGTTAAAATTAATTCATAGAATCGTTAAATATAGAGAAAAATCTACTGATGTTCATGGGCTAAGACTACTTTGTGTAACCCTCTGAAAGAGAAATTGATGATGATCTTTTCCCACAATGTATTTACCATTAAAGAAGGCTTTCTGTATTCATACAGATGTAACTGTGCTTGGTATCATAAACTCAGTTTGGTTGGAAAAGACCTTTCAGATCATTGAGTCCAACCATTATTTAACCTGACCAAGTCTGGTGCTAAAACATGTCCCTTAGGAGCATCTCTGCATCTCTTCCACAGCCCTAGAGATGGTGATTCCATTGCCTCCCTGGGGAGTTTCTTAGACCCAATCTAAACCTCCTCTGGTGCAACTTGAGGTCCTTCCCTCTTGTCCTAACACTTGTTACTAGGGAGAAGAGACTAACACACAGAGGCAGGTCAGAAAGTGATGAGGCCTCCCCTCAGCCTCTTTTACTTCAGACTAAACATCCTCAGTTCCCTTCACCATTCCCCATAAGATCCATTGTCCAGACCCTTCACCAGCTTTGTTGCCCTTCTCTGGACTGATGTCCAGATGCAGACAGGTAGTGAGTGGTGTTCCTTCAGGGTCTGTACTGGGACCACTGCTGGTTAATATCTTAATCAAAGATACTGATACTGGATCAAGTGCACCCTTAGCAAATGACACCAAGCTGAGGTTGCAGTTGATATGCTCAGAGGGACCTGGACAAGCTAGAGGAGTGTGCCCAGGTGAATCTCATGAGGTTCAAGCAGGCCAGGTGGAAGGTCCTGCAGCTGGGTTGGGACAAACCTCATGATGAGTACAGGCTGGGGATGCCATGTGGAAAATGTCTTGGGTGTGCTGGTGGGCAAAAACCAGGACATGAACCAACAATGCCTAAGGAATATTTCATCTGTCTCTTCATCCTGGTTGAGCAATCTGTAACAGAATCCCACCATGACATCTCTCTTATTTGCCTTCTTACTCATTTGTAACCAGAAATACTCAGCCCTGTCATCACCATTGTTAAGCTCAAGGCAGTCAGAGCACTCCTTGGCATAAGTAGCCACCCCAACTCTTCTCCTTCCTTGCCTACCCCTTCAGAAGAGTTTGAAGCCATTGATTGTGGCACCCCAGTCATATGAGAGACAGGGACCTGCTGGAAAGAGTGCAGCAGAGAGCCACCAGGATGGCTGGGGGACTGCACACCTCCCCTATGGAGAGAGACTGAGAGCCCTGGGGCTGTTTAGGCTGAGAGAAGATCTCATCAATGTATACAAATATCTGAGGGGCGAGTGTGGGATCTGAGGAAGTGAGTGTCAAGTGGATGGGGCCAAGATCCAAGAACTCCAAGCTCAGCCAGCCCAACCTAGCACCCAGCCCTAGCCAAGCAACCAGACCATGGCACTAAGTGCCTCATCCAGGCTTGGCTTCAACACCTCCAGGCACAGAGACTCCACCACCTCCCTGGGCAGCCCATCCCAATGCCAATCACTCTCTCTGCCAACAACTTCCTCCTAACATCCAGCCTAGACCTGCCCTGGCACAGCTTGAGGCTGTGTCCCCTCCTTCTGTCGCTGGGTGCCTGGCAGCAGAGCCCAACCCCAGCTGGTTACACCTCCTTAAAAGCCAGGTACAAGTCCTCTGCAAGTTCTTTATTATCAGTAGAACTAAGATTATGTTTTTGAAAAGAGATCACTTGCAGTTGCATTTTCCATGATTAAAAAGTGCCCTTTTCATTCATGAGGAAACGTTTTCCATGGTACATCAGTGGCTATAATTTATCATACCATTCAGATTTATCCTATGTGGGAGATAAGACCATATGGAAAGCAGCTGAAGCACATTTTAAAAGCCAAGGAAAGGGAACTATAAATCTCGAGGTATGCTGTGCTGGATGTTACACCAAATAGCCTGACATAAATTTTTTAGCCTCAGCAGAATAGTAGAAGAGCTTTGAGAAAAAGATTTTTAAAAAAAGGAAAAAGTAAAGGTATAGTTGAAGCTACTTCCCAATGCTTTTGCTGCTCATTCTTTCTGTATCACTGCAGTATATAGGGACACAGAGCTGATAGGATTGTACATCTGTTTGTGTGATCTATAGCAATGACTGCATCAGCAGAAATACTGATGTAGTGATGACCCTGGCTGACAGATCTGTGGGCTGAAGCACCTTGCTCTCTGCTACCAATCTGGTGCTTGTGGTGTCATTCTCTCCAGGCTGTAGAGGCAGTTCAGCTGGCAAGCAAAATAATCCACAGTTGCCCGTCTCAGTGGCAGCTATATAGCTGCATTTGGTTTTGGATATCTAAATCTCTCTCCTAGTCATTTAAGGGATGATATAGTGTTATCATTAGCAAAGGAACTGCTGAGTATCAGGATACCATGATGTGAAATAGGAGGGAGGGGAATGGCAACGCAGGCCTTCAGATGGGATCATCAGTTCTACAACCTGCTGACATTTAACCTGTTGTGCAAGATCAGGTCATCACTGTGGGGTCTCAGTGAACTGTCACATGGTCAGACAGGATACTCATTTACAGACAAGGACACTATGGTTTGGTGTGCCCAGAATCATAGAACCATAGAATGGGAAGGTTGGAAGGGACCTCAAAGCTCAGTCAGTTCCAAAGCCCTTGCCATAGGCAGGGACACCTCCCACTAGCACAGGTCACTCAAGGCCTCCTCCAACCTGGCCTTCAA
The DNA here is from genome assembly GCA_013399055.1 of Ramphastos sulfuratus. Classification (NCBI taxonomy): domain Eukaryota; kingdom Metazoa; phylum Chordata; class Aves; order Piciformes; family Ramphastidae; genus Ramphastos; species Ramphastos sulfuratus. Next base: position 5,472 of record WBNM01037541.1, on the reverse strand, counting down.
CACCTCCAGGGAGGGAGCAGCCACAACCTCCCTGGGCAACCTGTGCCAGTGTCTCACCACCCTCACTGCAAACAATTTCCCCCTAACATCCACTTTCAATCTCCCCTCTGACACTTCAAACCCATTGCCCCTTGTCCTGCCATTGCAAGACCTTCTCAATAGTCCCTCCCCAGCCTTCCTGCAGCCCCCTTCAGATCCTGGAAGGCTACTCCAAGGTCTCTTGGAAGCCTTCTCTTCTGCAGGCTGCAGAGCCCAAACTCTCTCAACCTGTCCTCACAGCAGAGCTGCTGCAGCCCTCTCAGCATCTTGGTGGCCTCCTCTGGACCCACTCCAACACTTCCATGTCCTTCCTGTGCTGGGGGCTCCAGCACTGCACACAGGACTGCAGCTGGGGTCTGAGGAGAGCAGAGCAAAGGGGCACAATCCCCTCCCTTGCCCTGCTGCCCACACTGCTCTTGCTGCAGCCCAGCACACAGTTGCTGTCTGGGCTGCACTCAACTGGAGCCTCATCTGGAGCTTTTCATCACCCCACACCCCCAGGGCCTGTTCCTCAGGGCTGCTCTCAGCCATTCCCCACCCAGCCTGGAGGTGTTCAAGGCCGGATTGGATGAGATCTTGAGTGACCTGTACTAGTGGGAGGTGTCCCTGCCTATGGCAGGGGGTTGGAACTAGATGAGCTCTGAGGTCCCTTCCAACCTTACCATTCTATGATTCTATGATTCTATGGTAAGTACAATATGGAAGAGGAGAAATATGTAATGAAGCTCAGGAGGCAGCTTAAAATTGTGATATAGAATATCAGCATCAGTATCATAGGCTGCTGTCTTAAAATACTCCTTAATACAGTTCCTATTTAAAAGAAGCTTCAAAGACTTTTTTTTTCTCCATAAACTGCATTTCCAAATTTCTTCCTAAATGATCCTGCTGCAAGTTTGGATGCTGTTCAGAGGCAGGAAGAAGTAGAGCACCCATCAGCTTTATCTGAATCCTTAACCTTCGAGATGACAGTGAGGAGCGAGCCTCTCTGATGTTCTGCATCATAGATTTAATTTCTAAGAGCTGTAACTCTCCTGGAAATGACAAAAGTAATGTCTATAAAGCAGGGCATCAATCAGATCCCCCTGCTTTTGAATCTCACTAATAAAGGGAATATTTTCAAATGGGGAACTGTCTCTTTTATTTATAGATACTCAGCTGGGAAGAAGGGAATGGCAAAATGTTTCCTCTGTATCTTTTTCACTGTATGAAAACAGGGTTACAGATCAATTGATTTACCATCACCATCGATTATGTGGCATCTCCTTTTATCTCTATTGTGACAGCAGACAGGCATTCATATAGATCTTTCATTACAGGAGTCACTGGAAAGCAAAGGTTCATTGCATGCCTAAATGGCTTGTAGCTGACTCATTAGGCCATTAACTAACCATTAATATTGCTTAACCTCAAACCTTGCAGACAAAATAAATTACAGCCATGTTATCCAAACAAAATAACCTTAACGTCCTTAACAAGTGTATAAGTATGTGAATTTATTACCATCTGGTGCCACTGAACTGAGGGGTTCATATTCAGAGCTTGGAAGGGGGAGATGACAATGCATCACTGTCCTGGCAGGCCTAAGCAGGCCAAAATAATCTTATCCATGTCCTGGCCTGCCCAGAGATGTTTTTCTGCTCTGCCTCTCTCTGTTTTGGGGAGAAGCAATCACGAGAAAGAGGACAAAGAACCTGGAGCCACTGAGTCTAAGGACCCTTGCCCTTTGCAGCCTGTGGTAAACAAGGTACACAGGCTCAGCTTGTGTATGCGTTGTGCAGGGCTGTGTTCTGCCCTAAAAAGGGTAAAGCAAGCCTCTGGCTTCACCTAATATGGTCAGGCTTGGCTAACTGCCATTCTGATTGGTTATTCTGTGTCCAAAGGCCCATTAGTCTCAGGCTGTATTGATAAAAAGGGATGAGCAGGTAGCACAGGGTGCTCTGCTGTTGTATCTGCTCTCTGCCATTGTATCTGCTCTCTGCTCTTATATTTGTGCTGCCTTATATCCTGAACTGCCTGGAAACTGCCTTCCAAGAGTTTGCCAGGCACAGGCTCTAAATGCCTGCACAGCCAGCCTGACATTGTGCCAAGCCTGCACATGGCATTGCATCCTGCCTGACCTTCTGCAAAGCTTTGAATCAGGAATCAAGAGAAACCAGGTCAGGGACTGTGCCAGACTCCAGCTGCCTGAGAAAAGAGCCTGGGAAACTCCAAAGCCTCTAACAGCTCTGAGACCACCAACAGCAACCCCTCCACGTGCCTTGGGTACTGTCTGAAGCTGTAGCCAGCCCTGCCAGTCGGGAGATATTTTGTGAGTAACTACTTCAAGCCTCTTGTAACTCACCATTGCCTTCTGCCATAAGCAGGAAGGAGCTCC
>WBNM01037540.1:1697-23364 GCA_013399055.1 Ramphastos sulfuratus | reverse complement strand
TTAAAAGAGGGAAAGGGATGTCATGGAATTGTGTTAACTCCCCAAAATTGGGACCAAGCCCCATTTGGTGACTTAAAAGAGGGAAAGGGATGCCACAGAATTGTATTAACTCATCTTTTAAATGAAATTTTTGGAGGATGTGGTAGGTGATGCTTTCCCCAGCCAGAAAAAAAGCACCCTCAACTTAAAATAAAAATGTAGTTCTAAGTTAGAAAGACATCAAATAATTGTATGGGTTTACAAATTCAGGTCTTTTCTCAGTTATCCTGCAGCTTAAATTCCAAACTGGGTTCAAGAATTAGTTTGCTCAATAGCAAAATGCAGTTTTGCAGTGATTGCCCTCTAATAGAATGACTTTCAAAAAGAAAGCATCCTGTTTGTTCACTGGTAAAAGCCCTTTAAAAAAGCCTTTCAAAATTTGCCTACATTTGAAGACACCAAGAGTGAAAAGAAAAATTGAATCATAGAAGAGGAAAGACTTTTTTTTTTTTTTTTTCTGACTCCTAATCTCACCAAAGGAATCCAAAGGCTTCAGTCTGACCCAGGTCATAATAATAACAAAAAAAGAAAAAAAAAGAAAAAAATTAGTTCAGCCATTGAGCTGAAAAATCAGATTGTCATACAGCTTCATGTGTGAAAAATATTTCTCCTGACATAGTCAATAAAAAGATGATGACTGCTGCATCTGTTACCTAGGGGTAAATATTTTTCAGTCTAAACCCATCAGAAGGCAAATGAGAAGCCAGCAGCAGTCTGGCTGGAGTGCAGGGCTGAGGAGAGGGTTTGCTGTCCACTGGCTTCCTGAGTCATCAGGGTAAGCCCCAAACCCATATTTGCCTCCTGCTGCAGCCAGGTCTCATCCTCTGGAATGTGATGGCAAGGGAAATTCTGCTTGGGAACCAACATCTCCAAGTCAGATCCAAATTTTGCTTCCACAGCCACCTTTACTTTCCTTGGGCTACCTCGAGGACAAAGCATCACCAGCAAAAACAATTCACAAATGTAAAACAAGAGTTTTCCAGAACAACAAAACCAGAAGAATGAACTAACCCCTACCAAACCTCTACATTTGAGGACTAACATTGCCCCTGGTGAGGCATTGGGGCAGGCTGCCCAGGGAAGCTGTGCAGCCACCATTTCTGGAGGTGTTAAAAAATGAGTAGATGGTGGCACTTTGGGACATAGTCTACTGATCATGGAGGTGCTGGGTAGAAGGTTGAACATGATGGCCTTGGAGGTCTTTTCCAACATTACTAATTCTATGATTCTATGGTAACAACAAGACAACTTCACCTCTCTGCCTGTGCCTCTAATAGCCTGAAACCTGCTCCGTTTCCCACCAAAATTCACCAGCCTCTACTGTGCCTTGTTGTGTCCCATCTCAGCTGGTTTTGCACAGATTACCTGAGGCTGAGTTTGGAGCTTCTGCACTTTAAGAATTGCATGAGCTGTCTGGTACTCAGAGTGTACAGGGGAACACAGGCACTGAGGCTGCCTGAGCAGCAATGCGTGGTGCAGAGCAGNTATGGTTCTATGATTCTATGTACAAGGGAAGGATTCAAGGGGCAGCAAGTGCAGCAGCTTGCCCATCCTCATACAGGTGATGTAGCAGCAAAGCCAAAAACCACAGGCTGGAGGTCTCCTGTGTTTTCACTCCTTGTCCAGCTGCTGTCTTTGAGAGTGCCTCATCAACAGCTTCTTCGCCGGAGCGTGCGAGTCTGTGGCCAAAGCCTGTTACGTCAGAGTAAGAAAAACCCTGACCCTTTCGGTTCCCCAACCTTCTGCAGCCCAATTTATGTCCAATTTGCAGACTTTCAACATAGCAGCCTCACAGTTCATAAAATCAAACTCAGCCAGGGCTAAGTCTCTGGGTAATGGATTTAGGATCACTCGAGGTGTTACCGGCAGTTCATGATGGGTAACTTTCTTGTTAACTAAAGTCCCTTTTGCTAAATGAGTTCCAGCTTTAACTCCCCCCAGTCTCCACTCTCCCTTTCCTCCCTCCCCCCCACCTTTTTGGCAGCCCTGGTCTGGATGGGAAGCAGGGGGAGAGGAGGTGGCACAGGACTTTTTATTAGCCTGCGCGTGGAGGGCTTTTCATTGCGAAGGCTATGGGGAGCAGAGACAGAGGGAGAGCGGGGGGGGNCCTGCTCCGTTTCCCACCAAAATTCACCAGCCTCTACTGTGCCTTGTTGTGTCCCATCTCAGCTGGTTTTGCACAGATTACCTGAGGCTGAGTTTGGAGCTTCTGCACTTTAAGAATTGCATGAGCTGTCTGGTACTCAGAGTGTACAGGGGAACACAGGCACTGAGGCTGCCTGAGCAGCAATGCGTGGTGCAGAGCAGCCTTTTGCTCTGAGCACAGCAGCAAAAGCTACAGCATCCCATCGAGGCACCAATTCTGCTCTGGCAGTGCAGCAGCAGCATCTCTCTGCTGTTCTGGGAACACAGGGAGCAGCTTTCAGTATTTCACCAAACTGAGTTTGATCTGTGTCACAGCATTTTGGAGACTAAACCACAATGAAAACAGCACTAAGTGAGGTGATGAAGACAGCAGATGGATAAAGAGAGCAAAAGTTCACGANATTTGCAGACTTTCAACATAGCAGCCTCACAGTTCATAAAATCAAACTCAGCCAGGGCTAAGTCTCTGGGTAATGGATTTAGGATCACTCGAGGTGTTACCGGCAGTTCATGATGGGTAACTTTCTTGTTAACTAAAGTCCCTTTTGCTAAATGAGTTCCAGCTTTAACTCCCCCCAGTCTCCACTCTCCCTTTCCTCCCTCCCCCCCACCTTTTTGGCAGCCCTGGTCTGGATGGGAAGCAGGGGGAGAGGAGGTGGCACAGGACTTTTTATTAGCCTGCGCGTGGAGGGCTTTTCATTGCGAAGGCTATGGGGAGCAGAGACAGAGGGAGAGCGGGGGGGGGGGGAAGAAAGGTGGGATAAGTTAGTCTTTGTGTAAGGGGAAGGTGCTGAAAGGAAGGCTGTGTGCTGGGGCCAGGGGATCAGCCCTCTGGCTCCGCTTGTCTACACAGGGACTATGGAGACAGCCGCCTGCGCAGACCGGTGCCTTTGGTTTCCGCAGGTAACTGCAGGCACTGTGGGGAGCACTGCCAAGGGGAGAAAACCACAGATTGCACCTGGGGGGGAAAACTCAGCCCCTTCTGGGCACTGCTGGGGTCCTTGGGGCTGCCAGAACTGCCAACAGCCTTGTGCTCAGAGCGGGGAAAGGAATAGCACTCATCAGCCATTGGATGTAGCTTCCATATACATCATCCGTGTCTGTCTCTTCCTCTGCTGTTGGCTTTTCCAACGCAGGAGCTGTGCTGCTTCTCTGGCAGAGATTAACTGCTGGGCATGTTGCAGGAAGGGGATGCTACTGAGCTTGGAGGACAACCCTCCCAGCATCCAAAAGCAATTGGGGATATTCCTGTAGCTTTAAATAGCCTTTTCCATTTAACTGCTTTGCAGACTCGGAGTAAATTTTTTCAAAATGTTGGTGGCAAATTTGCTTTTTTTCACCCTTCTCTCCTAGTTTGCTCCCCTCTCCACCCCAGAGAAGGGTGAAGCAGCACTGCTCTACTCCTGTGCTTCCTGATGCCCATCCAAAGGGTCAGATTTGACACCTGTCAGGAAGAATGGAAGGATTTTTGCTGAGTCTCAGTGAACAATGCACCAGGACCATGCACACAGATGTACTCCAGCAGGCTGGAACTACTCTGGGGAAGGAATAGTAAAATGGATGGTAGAGAAGGTCAGTAATAAATTGTCAGCCTTCCCCATAGGACCACCTCCTGGTCTTTGTCTTAGACCATGGCAAGAGAGAATAATGTGGTCTTCAGCAGCCAGGACAGAGTCTGAAGGGGTCCAGTTTGTGACCTGAGGTGGCCTTCTATGGACTTTGAGAAAGATAAAATACAGCCTTCAGTGGTAGATGTGCCAGCTCCCAAATCATAGAATCATAGAATGGTAAGGTTGGAATGGACCTCAAAGATCATCCAGTTCCAACCCCCTGCCATAGGCAGGGACACCTCCCACTAGCACAGGTCACTCAAGGCCTCCTCCAACCTGGCCTTGAACCTCTCCAGGAAGGGAGCAGCCACAACCTCCCTGGACAACCTCACTCCTGTTCCCAGCACACTCTGGATCCACCATCCCAGAGAATCAGAAGCCCATCAGGGCTCATGCTGAGCTCTCTCCACACCTACCATCAACTTTTTTGTTTTGTTTTTACTTTTTTCCACTTTCTCAGATGCAATCATGGAGCTTTAGAGGCTCCATCACACATCTCCAGTGCCCACAGGAGCCAAGGCAGGGACTGAAGCTGCAAGTGGAGCAGAGAAACCAGGGCTGCACTGATGCACCCAGGCACATGAGGGTGGGGCTGTCATAGACCAGCTCATGGCATTTGAGTCAGGCTCTTGCATGTGCACTGCTGCTAAGGACATTTCCATGTGACTTTAGTCAAGCATGTCTGACAAAAATGTTTTTATACACAGAGGCAGGAAGAGAGCACATTAAAGCAGCTCTTCATGCCAGAGTAGCCTTCCTACTCATTTATTATCATCTCTCTTCAGATGATTTCTCATCCTTCTTTTTCTCCACGTCTTTGATTTCTATTTTCTTTTACTTCCACACAACTCACCTCTCCCCCCTTGGACAGCATTTCTGACTAAAATAAAAAATGTGGCAGTTGTGTTTTGTTTTGCTTCAAACCAAAGCAGCCACTTTGTCATTGCTCTTCAAGCCGACTACTGCTTTCAAACATTTACCTTTTGAGTGTTTTCTTTCATTGAAAAAATAATCACCACAGGAGCTCTGTGCTTCCTTACACCATCCTGCACTGTGACCCAAAGGACAGGGCTTGACAGCATAGCAGCTTGCTGCAGCTCCCTCCAAAGGGTTTCTACCCAAGGCAGAATAGATCAAAAGTGACAAGGACAGCAAAAAAAGAAAGAGTTTCTCAATGGAAAATACCATTTTACTGAGGTCCAACCTGTTTGCAGGAGTGTTGCTTGCAGTGAAGTGCCTCACTCAAAATACATAGAATCATAGAAGCCTCCCTGCACTCTGCTNGCATTACAAGACCTTGTCAATAGTCCCTCCCCAGCCTTCCTGTAGCCCCCTTCAGGTACTGGAAGGCTACTCTAAGGTCTCCTCAAAGCCTTCTCCTCTCCAGACTGAGCAGCCCCAACTCCCTCAGCCTCTCAGTCTCTCACATCTGAAGTGAAGCATTGTTTCAATAGCATCAAAGTGCCTCATATCACCATCTTAATACAAAAACTTAGTTCTGTCCTCTGGTCTAAAGCAGCATTTTGATTTGAATCCCAACCAATGTCAAACACTATCACTGAATGAAGAGCCCCCAAAAGCTCGTTGCAAGCATGGACCCAGTGGTGTAAGGCACTGTACAGAGCAGAGAGTTTGCAGTCTAAGTTTAGCACACCCTCCAGCCCTGCTAATGGGTGTATTTTACATCCTGGCTGCAATGAAATTAGCCTAGTAGTGATTTATTATTGATATCAAATAAAAATCCACTTGATAATCCAGATCCTTTACCTCCAGGAGAATATTTTCTTTCCTTCTCGTAGATGCCAGCCAACATTTTATAATCACAGTCAATGAGAAGCCTGAAACTATAAATGGAACATTAGAGTAATTCAAGTGGAGAACTCTCTTCCACTCCATTTCATCACTATTTGTTTTGAGTAACTTATATTGTCATCTGAGCTGGTTTTCCTCTTGGAAGGGTGCAGCTCTGCTCATTGTGGTTATGCCAGCTGCCTGCATTAGCTCACTGAGCACACTCCCTGTAGCCCAGCCGAGTATTGTCTTTCAAACTAAACAAATAATTTTATTTAGGAGAGGAGAGAGAGAGAGAAGAAGAAGAAGAAGAAGAAAATGTCAACCTACTGCCCCAGCTCCCTGTAGCTCTGTTTTCTCTGGCCTTTCATTTTCTGCTCTGCACGTGCAACGGCCTGAGTTTGTTCCCTGGCAATAACTTGGGGATGATGTCTTAGTATAAAAGCTATAATTGGGAAGAAAAAAATAAATAGGTGATTTTTTTATGATTTTTTTTTTTTTAAACAACTCATGAATATTCATTTCAATCTGCCTTATTTCTGGGGAATTGTGATAAGCAGGCTTCTGCTGACTGCATTGCAAAGGTGACTCCATTGGAGCTAATACTGATGCTGAAGGGGGCTACAGGAAGGTTGGGGAGGGACTATTGATAAGGTCTTGCAACAACAGGACAAGGGGCAATGGGTTTGAACTGGCAGAGGGGAGATTGAAACTGGATGTTAGGAGGAAGTTTTTTGCAGTGAGGGTGGTGAGACACTGGTACAGGTTGCCCAGGGAGGTTGTGGAGCACAGAAGCACAGAATGTGATCTTTGATCACATTCTGTGCTTCTGTGCTCCACAACCTCCCTGGAGGTGTTCAAGGCCAGCTTGGATGGTCCTTGAGTGACCTGTACTAGTGGGAGGTGTCCCTGCCTAGTTGGAACTGGCTGATCTTTGAGGTCCCTTCCAACCTTACCATTCTACGATTCTATGGTGAAGGGGATGGAAATTCCCAGAGTGGATCAGAGTAACACTCACCTTCCCAGCATTATGTCTTAGCAGACAGTAACAGTCCAGAAGAAATCAGAGGATACCAGGGAAAAAAAAAAATGCAATGAGTTCATCCATATCTTTCCAAGTCACAGAGTTTGAGCCCTTTAACACAAATGCATATAGATGGGAGAATCTGTGTGGATCTGCAAGAAGCCACTGCTCACAAGAACATAAATGATACTGAAAGTTGATTATTGGTTCTGGTTTTCCCACTTCATACTTGATTACAGTGAAATTCCAAGTATATAAAGCTAATCCCCAGATTTAGATCATGTTGCAATTTTGACCCTTTCTCTCTCACTTGTAAAAACTACAAGTAACTAATTTGGGCCAGGATAGAGACCTTATGAATGCCAAAGCAACATTAAAACACAAAACACAGTTTCACTTCATGCAAGTGCCACTGCACATTGATTATGGCCTGATCTTTCAGTAAATAACACACTACAGTTGTTCACTTTAAATGTTAACTACTGTTAACTGGTAGGCAGGTTGGTTGCTTTTTAAATAACTTAATTGCTTTTCAAAACATTTGTGGTGAGAAGGAAACTCCAAACGTGTGGGACAAAGCTCTATTCATATTGACAGGAGGCAGCACTGTCACAGAGCATGGTGCCATGCAAGGCAGAGTGCACTGAGGGAAGAAGTAACAACTAAAAGTTGGGGAGTTTTCACCCTGCAGCCTTTTTTCTTCTTTATTCTACTCCTGCCCTTTTTGTTTCTCACTTTATCCAACTATGCAGCATGGATAATGAGAGCTGGGGGTCAAGTTCTGCTCTTTTGCTCCCTGTGATAGGACGAGGAGCAGTGGATGGAAGCTGCAGCAAAGGAGGTTCCACCTCAACAGAGACCCATCTTGATGTCAAAAGAGCAGGACAAGCAGCAGTGCAAGAAAACAGCAAATGTCATGAGATAGATGATTTGATCCTGGGCTGCATCCAGAGCAGTGTGGGCAGCAGGGCAAGTGCAGTGATCCTGCCCCTCCACTCTGCACTGGTGAGACCCCACCTGGAGTACTGCATCCAGTTCTGGAGCCCCTGGGATGTGAGGGCTATGGATGTGCTGGAAGGTGTCCAAAGAAGGGACACAAGGATGAGCAGAGGGCTAGAGCATGAGTACTGCCTTCAGTTTAGGGCTCCCCAGTTTAAGAGGGACAGGGATCTGCTGAAGAAGATCCAGCGGAGAGCTACAAGGATGCTGAGGGCACTGGAGCACTGCCTGATGAGGAGAGGCTGAGGGACCTGGGGCTGCTTAGTCTGGAGAAGAGAAGGCTGAGAGGGGATTTAATAAATGTTCATAACTATCTGAGGGCTGGAGGTCAGGAGTGGGGGGACAGGCTGTGCTCACTGCTGCCTGGGATAGGACAAGGAGCAATGGATGGAAGCTGCAGCACAACTTCTTTACTGTAAGGGTCCCAGAGCTCTGGCACAGGCTGCCCAGAGAGGTTGTGGAGTCTCCTTCTCTGAAGCCTTTCAAGGCCTGTCTGGATGTGTTCCTGTGTGCCCTGAGCTAGATTGTCTGGTCCTGCTGTGGCAAGGGGGCTGGACTGGATGATCTCTTTGGGTCCCTTCCAGCCCCTGACATCCTGTGAACCTGTGATCTTGTAAGCCTGTGATCTGTGCTAATGAAAATGAGAAGTCAGCCTAATTCTTAAAAGCAGAGCTTTGTGCTTTTCAAGATTTTCAGAAATTGTGAAAGTTTGACCTGGTTAGTTAACTTTTAGAACCGATGCCAGACAATTCATTCCATTTCTAGAAAAAGAATTGTTCCTATTTCAGAGAGGTTCCAAGTTCTGAAGCTGTAGGAAAGGATCAGGAACTGCCTTAATTTTCACTGCAGAACTGAACAGAATACTTAGAGATGGCCATGCACAGGGGCTTTGCTTCTCTAAAAATGTGTTTCAGAGGATGTAAATCCTTTACCTGAAAGTCTTTTAACTGAAGGTAATGTGAGTAACTTAAGCTCTAAGTGTATCTAGAAGTGGCATGGACACAACCCAAAAATAAATAAGTGCATTCTTAATAGTAGAATCAAGCAAAACTTCCTCTCTTTCAATCTCTATATGCTAGAATTCTCTAGAATCAGAGAATTGTTTCAGTTGGAAAAGACCTCTAAGATTATCGAGTCTAAAAGTCAACCTAAGACCTCCAAAGGCATCAAACCACATCCCCACGTTTCTTCTGGGGGCCTATGGATCCAAAGCAACTGCTNGGTCAGGAGTGGGGGGACAGGCTGTGCTCACTGCTGCCTGGGATAGGACAAGGAGCAATGGATGGAAGCTGCAGCACAACTTCTTTACTGTAAGGGTCCCAGAGCTCTGGCACAGGCTGCCCAGAGAGGTTGTGGAGTCTCCTTCTCTGAAGCCTTTCAAGGCCTGTCTGGATGTGTTCCTGTGTGCCCTGAGCTAGATTGTCTGGTCCTGCTGTGGCAAGGGGGCTGGACTGGATGATCTCTTTGGGTCCCTTCCAGCCCCTGACATCCTGTGAACCTGTGATCTTGTAAGCCTGTGATCTGTGCTAATGAAAATGAGAAGTCAGCCTAATTCTTAAAAGCAGAGCTTTGTGCTTTTCAAGATTTTCAGAAATTGTGAAAGTTTGACCTGGTTAGTTAACTTTTAGAACCGATGCCAGACAATTCATTCCATTTCTAGAAAAAGAATTGTTCCTATTTCAGAGAGGTTCCAAGTTCTGAAGCTGTAGGAAAGGATCAGGAACTGCCTTAATTTTCACTGCAGAACTGAACAGAATACTTAGAGATGGCCATGCACAGGGGCTTTGCTTCTCTAAAAATGTGTTTCAGAGGATGTAAATCCTTTACCTGAAAGTCTTTTAACTGAAGGTAATGTGAGTAACTTAAGCTCTAAGTGTATCTAGAAGTGGCATGGACACAACCCAAAAATAAATAAGTGCATTCTTAATAGTAGAATCAAGCAAAACTTCCTCTCTTTCAATCTCTATATGCTAGAATTCTCTAGAATCAGAGAATTGTTTCAGTTGGAAAAGACCTCTAAGATTATCGAGTCTAAAAGTCAACCTAAGACCTCCAAAGGCATCAAACCACATCCCCACGTTTCTTCTGGGGGCCTATGGATCCAAAGCAACTGCTTCATCCATCAGCTGGGTTGGTAAGGGATGGAACCCACCCCATATGGACTGACACTGCACCAGGGCCATCCCCAAACACCATGCAGGAGGTTGGGGGCTGCAGGTGTGGCTGTTTAAGCCCTGACTCCAAGCCTGAGCTCATTCTTGCAGCACTCCTGGTAGAAATATTTTCCCTCTGCAGCTCAGACACTACAGCAGCTTTTGCTTTCCTCTATTTCTTGCTGTATGATTTTCATGCAGTCACACTTGCCAGGTTCACCACCACACTTTCTGTCCTCCACAAAGGAAGGAGGGAGGAGAGGTAATGCTCCTTGTAAACCTTGTTCCCATCTTTCTTGGTTTGTGTCAGTTTATCTTAGCAGAACAGGAAAACTCCACCACATAACCAACTTTTAATTTAGACCAACTGATGAACACAGCCTAATAAGAGCTTCATAAGCACCAACCTGAGAAAGGAAACCCTGTATTAATAATAAACTATTTAAAATATCTCCTTTCCCTCTAACTGGAAAAAGAAAAGCAACAAGTGAAGATGTGGCACAACTGGTAGCGAGCAGCTGCAATTTCCACACACAGCCTCCCAGGATTCAGCTACAAGTCAAAAGCAAAGTGCTTGAGCTTTTGTTTCAGAAGACAAAGAAGCTAAATGAAGTTTTGCAAACCCCAAACCATCTCAGAGCTTTTTTTGAGTTTGAATGTCAAGAAGGAGGCCTGGATGTACACAGGGAAGGTCCCCTGCAGCCACTTAAAAAAACACCTGAAAAATAAATGTGTTTACTCTAAGGTGGTGCTGAAGAAGAGCTGATGGGTAAGGGATGGGCTGAGTCACTGATTAGCCCTCTCTGCACCAAAGATAAAGGTACTGGGGTGCCACATGAGGACAGTGAGTACAACTGCCATGTCTCTCTTGTGTCGGGAGCCCCAAAGATGGGCACAGTACTCCAGGTGAGGTTTCACCAGAGCTGATGAAAAGCTGAACATGAGCCTGCAGTGTGAGTGCAGCCCAGACAGCAACTGTGTGCTGGGCTGCAGCAAGAGCAGTGTGGGCAGCAGGGCAAGGGAGGGGATTCTGCCCCTTTGCTCTGCTCTCCTCAGACCCCATCTGGAGTCCTGTGTGCAGTCCTGGAGCCCCCAGCACAAGAAGGACATGGAAGTGTTGGAGCCAGCACAGAAGAGGCCACCAAGATGCTCAGAGGGCTGCAGCAGCTCTGCTATAAGGACAGGCTGAGAGAGTTGGGGCTTTGCAGCCTGGAGAAGAGAAGGCTTCAAGGAGACTTTGAAGTGGCCTTCTAGAATCTGAAGGTGGCTAAAGGAAGGCTGAGGAGGGACTATTGACAAGGGCTTGTAATGACAGGACAAGGGGAATGGGTTTGAACTGGCAGAGGGGAGATTGAAACTGAATGTTAGGAGGGAGTTCTTTGCAGTGAGGGTGGTGAGACACTGGCACAGGTTGCTCAAGGAGGTTGTTGGAGCACAGAAGCATAGAATGTGGTCAAAGAATCATTCTGTGCTTCTGTGCTCCACAACCTCCCTGAGACTGTTCAAGACCAGGTTAGATGAGTTTTTGAGTGACCTGTTCTAGTGGGAGGTGTCCCTGCCTATGGTCGGGGATTGGAACTGGCTGAGCTTTGAGGTTCCTTCCAATCTAAACCATTCTATGATTCTATGAACCCAGATAATCTTTATACATATACACAGCCCAGCCCTGAGCAACTCATTGAAGTACTTTTCCACACAGCCCTCCTGAATCCGAGGGCCAGGGCAGGTGAGATGCTGATGGACGCCCAGGCGATGTTCTCAGCAAACACTTCCAATTTCAGCAGCTGCAAGAGTCAGGAAAGGATCTTGACAAAACAAATGGCTCCCTGTAAACATGCCTAAGGAAATTAAGATGCTACAACTGATCTGCTTTAATAAAATTATGCAAGCAGCTCAGTTTCCCAAGTTAGTCTCTGTGTTTTCTGCATCACGCCGTGCAATTAATCCTTCCTAAAATAAACAGCCTGATTAAAATTCCATTATCCTGACAGGTCACAATAAACCACAGGACCAAGGATCCCCTTTCTTTTTCACCATTTAAGCCATTATAATTAATTCTGGATTTATGTCATTTGCTGGGAAATGTTACGATCACCTTACTAACTACTTAAACAATTTCAAACAGTTGCACTCCTCAAACGTGGAAGCAATGGACAATAATTGAACTATTTAACCTGATTCACATTTCATGGAGTTTCCTTTATACACAAAGCTCAGTATTGAGTTGCTGGGGTCTCAAAAAAAAATATAAAATTAACACTTTGGGAAAAGACAGGGAGGTATCTGACTTTACCTTCACGATTATTTTGGTCTCATTTTTAATTTGTGAGTGAAAAGAGACCTCCTGAAGAACATTCTTTTACGTTATTATTTCAAACCTACTAAAAAAAGGCCAATATTTTTCTTACCAAATTTTTTGCAGCTCACCATTGCCCAAAGTCAACCTTCCTGAGCGTGCCCTCTGTTTCAGGATGACAACCACCAGCTCATAAAAACACACAAAATCATAACCATTTCTCTCAGTGGAATCACTTTTTTTTGCTCAAATGGCTGCAGTTTTCACAGCAAGCACACCACAAAAACTAAACCAATCTTGCAGCCAGGCTTATTCCAGCTAAAAGTATTTGAAACCTCCTTCAGTCTCTCTCTGTTGTGCCTGACAGTGCTGTGGCTGAGCTCTTTCACATAGCCTTGACATCAGAGCAAAAGTGACCACCTGAGCCCTGGGAGAGCCTTCCACTATCTGAAGGGGGCTACAGGAAGGCTGGGGAGGGACTACTGACAAGGTCTGCAATGACAGGACAAGGGGCAATGGGTTTGAAGTGGCAGAGGGGAGATTGAAACTGGATGTTAGGAAGAAGTTGTTTGCAGTGAGGGTGGTGAGACACTGGCACAGGTTGCCCAGGGAGATTGTGAAGCACAGAATGTGAACACCTCCCTGGAGGTGTTCAAGGCCAGGTTGGATGAGACCTTGAGTGACCTGTACTAGTGGGAGGTGTCCCTGCCTATGGCAGGGGGTTGGAACTGGATGATCCTTGAGGTCCCTTCCAACCTTACCATTCTATGATTCTATGATTTTTCCATCCAATTTTTTCTCCAGCTCCTGGTAACCTTTTAGATCTCACAGCAATGGTGTCACACCAAGCATAAGGCTTGGTCATGCTGTCAGCTATTCCTAGCCCATCTACTACTCAGGCAGGACCTCTGGAAACCAATCAAGCACAGGACTGAGTGGGCTGCAAGGTTCCCACAGCCACACTCACAAAAGATGTAGTTGTATGCACTACAATGATCATGCAAAGAGAGATCATCTGGCTTGAAGGAGGTGGACTTATTATATCAACCACTCCTTACCCCATATTTTGTGGATAATTNGGAGATTGAAACTGGATGTTAGGAAGAAGTTGTTTGCAGTGAGGGTGGTGAGACACTGGCACAGGTTGCCCAGGGAGATTGTGAAGCACAGAATGTGAACACCTCCCTGGAGGTGTTCAAGGCCAGGTTGGATGAGACCTTGAGTGACCTGTACTAGTGGGAGGTGTCCCTGCCTATGGCAGGGGGTTGGAACTGGATGATCCTTGAGGTCCCTTCCAACCTTACCATTCTATGATTCTATGAGATCCTGCTTGAGCAAGCTCCAGCAATTGGATTGCTCATACAAATAGTCCTTTATTTTTGAAAGTTTTTATAGCAGTCTTATCTCTGCTATCTTGGTTCTCCCTTTTGTGGTTCTGCATTAGCAGTCTTTACAATACAACCCTCTTGATTCATTAGAGTGGCACTTGGTTCTCCTGCTCCTCTACTCTTCCCTGGTCAGGCCTCATCTGGAGTATTGTGTCCAGTTCTGGGCCCCCCAGCTCAAGAAGGACAGGAGCTGCTTCAGAGAGTCCAGCACAGAGGCACAAAAATGATTAAGGAAGTTGAACATCTTCCTTATGAGGAGAGAGTGAGGGAGCTGGGGCTTGGAGCTTGGAGAGGAGGAGACTAAGGGCTGACCTCAGCAATGGTTATAAAATGTAAGGGGTGAGTGCCAGGAGGCTGGAGCCAGGCTCTGCTGGGTGATGCCCAGTGACAGGACAAGGGGCTTCAGGTGGAAGCTGAGGCACAGGAGGTTCCATGTGAACCTCAGGAAGAATTTTTTTCACTGTGAGGGTGACAGAGCACTGGAACAGGCTGTCCAGGGAGGTTGTGGAGTCTCCCTCTCTGGAGATATTCAAGAACCATTTGGATGCATTCCAGTGTGATCTGCTCTGGGTGATGCTGCTCTGGCAGGGGGGCTGGACCAGATGAGCTTTGGAGGTCCCTTCCAGGCCCTGACATTCTATGATTCTATGATTTTTCCATCCAATTTTTTCTCCAGCTCCTGGTAACCTTTTAGATCTCACAGCAATGGTGTCACACCAAGCACAAGGCTTGGTCATGCTGTCAGCTATTCCTAGCCCATCTACTACTCAGGCAGGACCTCTGGAAACCAATCAAGCACAGAACTGAGTGGGCTGCAAGGTTCCCACAGCCACACTCACAAAAGATGTAGTTGTATGCACTACAATGATCATGCAAAGAGAGATCATCTGGCTTGAAGGAGGTGGACTTATTATATCAACCACTCCTTACCCCATATTTTGTGGATAATTTTTCTTCTCTATATTAAAATTTACCAGAAAAAAAAAAAATCCAAATAAAACCTGAGGTGGCACAATGCTAATAAAATTGCCACTCAGATGGATTTGTCTTGGTTTTGGGAAAGAGAGCCAAAATGTTAGCTTTTCCAAAACTCTGACTGCAAGCAGAGATACAATCTCCAAATTTTTTCAGAAGGTGGAAAATCCATTTTCTAACCAGCCCTACTTATGGCTGGGTAGATGGGTTACTTATCCAAACTAACACTGACCTTCAAAAATGTTTGGGTTGATGTCAGTGTTTGGGCTGAGGTTTGGTTTGGCCAGTTCTCCTTTTTCCATAGCAATTTACCCATCCCTAGAAGAGATGCAGCACTGAAATGGAATAAAAAAGAAGAATGCTAAGCACACATAGGCCAAACTGAGCTACTATTTAAATGGAATGATAAAACCCTCCTTTACCTCATCTTTATTTGACAGATGGCACACAGAGCACAGGAACATAGCAGCTGATTGCGTTCTGAAAGCCATCAGCCATAGTAGCGATGCCCGAGGAAAGGGAGGAAAGAAAACAGATTTATTAAACAGCTAAACTTTGTTTACATTGATAAATGAGCCTTTCTAGAGATCCCAAAGTTCATTTAAAACCCTTTATTTTTAGCAGCTATTTGCCTGGCCAGCTGCAGAAGCCTCCCTGGATCTCCCCAGTGTCACTCGCAGAAACCTTCTAAGTTTCTCCTCGAGGTCTCCTGAGTTGTGCCCAGGTGTTGAGATTTAAGGATGTGCCATTCCTCACATCAGCTGCACAGGATGGACTCTCGCCCATACTGTCAGCACCCTGTGAACAAGAAAAGGCCTTCTTTGTGTGCTCTCTCAAGGCCCTGCACTGTGGCCATCTCATTCTGTTTCGAATTAACATTGGTGGCGATTTCCGCTGCCTTCGCTTTGTAGAAAGGCTTCTATGTTCTGCAGCCGCTCTCCAGTTGCAGGCGCCATGGGAGGCTGCAGGCAGATGCAAATAGTGTTGTCTCAGTTTGCTCCCGTGGTTTTGCTTTCCAAGGAGGCTGAGAAGTGAAGGGATGGGGGGGGGGGAGGTGGCCATGAGCAAGCCAAGAGCAGATCACGGGGGTGTAGCATAAAGCACAAGCGCTGCATGCCTTGCTTTGTGATCAAGACTGCAACACCGGCTGCTAAAGTTCTGTCTTCCTCCCACTGGCCTCCAGACCATGATGATGAAGTGGTTGAGCATATTCATCAGCCACAGAAATAGGTGGGAGGCTAAAACACATCAGTGAGCATCACAAAATATACAGGGCAGGAAACGAATGTGTCCCAGTTTGGGGCCACGAGCCTACCCGGGACTGAAGGACAGAAATGACTATCAGCATCTAAAAAGCTGTGAGGAGTATTAGATCACAAGTTAGATGTGATCTAAATTTTAATCCAATATAGAGTGTTTAGACAAATAGCTCCCCAGGGGCTGCTCTGATCTTGGAGGTCCCACCCACACCAGCTACTGGGGGAAGGCACAGAGCGAGTGGCAGCGCCCAGCGATGAATGGTGACTTTCTTCTGCTGCCCTTTCCTACACTCGTAACAAGATCACAGACAATATATATAGGACTGTGCAAACACACAAGGATGATTAATACTTGTTGGTGATTAATTGCATGTTTACCCCAAGGAATGACTCAGTAATTACACGAATGTTTTTCCGCTCCTTTGCTGGATTTGATTACTTTTCAGCACGCTGCGCCCCAGATACGTCAGGAGATAGGGAGCTAAGCCAAGGTCAAAGCTGTTCTCTCAATGCCATGCACTGATCCTGGCTGCAGAAATCCTCTCCCCAGTGTGGATCAGGCTCATGGGCTGTGATCCACCTCATGATGGCTGAGTTGGCAGTAGTCAGAGTACAGATAGTCTTGTACATAGATATCACAGGATCACAGAATCAACCAGGTTGGAAAAGACCTTCGAGATCATCCAGTCCCACCTATCACCCAACACCTTCTGATTAACTAAGCCATGGCACTAAGTGCCTCATGCAGCCTCCTCTTAAACACCTCCAGGGATGGGGACTCCACCACCTCCCCAGGCAGCCCATTCCAATGCAAATCACTCTTGGTGTGAAGAATTTCTGCCTAACATCCAATCTAAACCTGCCCTGGCACAGCTTGAGGCTGTGTCCTCTTGTTCTGTCCCTGGGTGCTTGGCAGAAGAGCCCAACCCCAGCTGGCTACAACCTCCTTTCAGGTAGCTGCAGACAGCAATGAGGTCTGCCCTGAGCCTCCTCTTCTCCAGGCTGCACACCCCCAGCTCCCTCAGCCGCTTCTTGCTTGTGCTCCAGGCCTCTCAGACACTTAGTAGGAAAGCAGTTCCAAAAAGGGAAAGATATTGTACTCAAATTGTGCCCACAGGCCCAGAAGGGACAGGTGGTTTTGCAACAGCAAGAGGAGAGTTCACTTGCTGATGTTATACTTCAAGCAGCAGGATTCAAAGTCAACAGAAGGGTGGTGAAAATACCTCTTTGGATCTATTTATTTGTTTGCATTAACCAAAACTCGTCCTTCCTCCCCAGTAACCCAACAAACAAACTGGAAATGGGGTCAATTCCCCAACATGTTCCAGTTTGGTCTTGTCAATTTAAAACTGCCCTCTTGACATGGTTGTGACTAAACATCAGAAACAAACTTTGCACCTCATGGTTTTTTTTTTTTCAGGCTTCCTTCTGACATCTCAGTGGAATCACAAGTACTAAGCCCAAGCTGCTTGCTGCCAGGAGCACAAGGAGGGCTTGTTGTGGAGTCTCTATATCCAGATGTGTTTAAAACCCACCTGGAAGTGTTGCTGGATGAATCTGTTCGAGCAGGAGGTTTGCTCTAGAAGATTAAGTGGGACAGGGATCTGCTGGAGAAGGTCCAGCAGAGGGCTATGAGGATGCTGAGGGGACTGGAGCACTGCCTGGGGAGGAGAGGCTGAATGTCCTGGGGCTGCTTAGTCTGCAGAAGAGAAGGCTGAGAGGGGATTTAATCAATGTTTATAACTATCTGAGGGTTGGAGGTCAGGAGGGGGGGGACAGGCTCTGCTCACTGCTGCCTGGGATAGGACAAGGAGCAATGGATGGAAGCTGCAGCACAGGAGGTTCCACCTCAACACAAGGGGGAACTTCTTGACTGTAAGGGTCCCAGAGCACTGTCACAGGCTGCCCAGAGAGGTTGTGGAGTCTCCTTCTCTGGAGCCTTTGCAGGCCTGTCTGGATGTGTTCCTGTGTGCCCTGAGCTAGATTGTCTGGTCCTGCTCTTCAGGGGGGTTGGACTGGATGATCTCTTTGGGTCCCTTCCAACCCCTGACATCCTGTGAGCCTGTGATCTTCAGAAGTCTCTTCCAAGCCCCACCACCCTGTGCAATTCTGTGTGATTTTGTGAAGCTTGAACCACAAATCAGTCCCAGCAGCTCCACAGTGACTTTAGACATGCAGAGGTGCCCACACATGCTCACTTAGACATCCCCACCAATTTTTCCTCCTTCCTTTTCATTTTAGCTCTCTTTTTCAGCACTGCAAGCTGCAAGGCAGCATTTTCTGCAAAGAATCACAAAATCATTTTGGCTGGGAAAGCCTTTTAAGGTCATCAAATCCAAACATTATTTAAATTTATCAAGACTGATGCTAACCTGTGGCCCTCAACACCACATCTCCAAATCTTTTAAACAGCCCCAGAGATGGGGATTCAGCAACATCCCTGGGGAGCCTGAAGCATCTCTTACAAGCAAGCAGTGTTTGCAAATACAATTACTGCAGTTTAATTATGATTATCCTCTGCATTTGCAGATGGATTGCAAGATAGAGAGAACGTGGAGACTTCTAGCAGGAAACATATTGTAATTTATACTTTGTGTACAGCCATTTATCAACAAAACATTAAATGGAACACGAAAATCTTTGCTATTTATCTTTAATGTGACTTGCTAAACTTTTTTCTGCATTCCAGACTATTTGGCCATTGAAAAGTGTTTGCTCAGCATCACTTTTTCTCTCCCAGGCAGAAATATGTTGTCCAGTTTTGTGCATTAACTGGTTTCACATCATGGGAAGGGCCATCTATCACCTCAGTGCTCTCAGACCCTTGTATGAATAAACCCAACAGAATTCATAGAATCATAGAATGGTAAGGTTGGAAGGGACCTCAAAGATCATCCAGTTCCAACCCCCTGCCATAGGCAGGGACATCTCCCACTAGTACAGGTCACTCAAGGACTCATCCAACCTGGCCTTGAACACCACCAGGGAGGTTGTGGAGCACAGAAGCACAGAATGTGATCTTTGATCACATTCTGTGCTTCTGTGCTCCACAACCACCCTGGGCAACCTTTGTCAGTGTCTCACCACCCTCACTGCAAACAACTTCCTCCTAACATCCAGTTTCAATCTCCCCTCTTCCAGTTAAAACCCATTGTCCCTTGTCCTATCATTGCAAGACCTCTATCATGACTCTGATGGTGCTGGGTTTGTATTTATCATTTAATCCACATCAATGTATCTATCTACTCAGAGCAGGAGGGAAAAACCCCTGGGATGCTCCATGATGTGCACAGCTGTGAGATTTCCTTCCACCCATCCCTGCAGGAGACTGAATCCCACATGGATAAACCACTAGATTAATCCATAAGTAATTCTATCATCCTTATAATATTTGTAACTCTCCCCAGTCCCTTTCTAATAATATTTCAGGTTTATGTCTATGAAACTTTTAGGCACCTTACAGGTTTGGATGGGGTTTTCTTTGTTGTTGTTTTTGAATATTCTGCATTGAGGCTGCTTTTTTTTTTTTTTTTTTTAGCTTCTGTGGAGCAAAGACGATTGGATTTATATTTAGTCTGTGCTTCTGTCCCTTATTTTATAAACACAGGAGCTGGGAGACAAAATAATAATAGTGTGAAAATGGACCAACCGCAGTGCCGGCAAATATATGGATCGCTTTTAGAGTTTATAGTTACACAGGAGAGAAAAAAAAAAAAAATGTGCTGCTGAAGTGGTGGTCCCTAATGTAAGATTCACTTTTAATTACCCAGTACACTCATATTGGAGTCAGGAAAATAAACACACAACAGAGATAGAGAGAAGGATATGAATGCCAGCGCTCATGAAATCATCGACTGCAAGCCCTAAATGATGCATTTCATTAATTTCACTGAGGCGATGTACTCAGAGCTTTCCTTTGCCACTGTAGTCACTTGTGTGTGTGTGTGTGCGTGTGGGGGTTAAGCTTTTATCTTTCCAGAGAATATTCCATGCCCTTTAATCTGTGTGGTTTATTTGTCTAACTCTGCTACAGTTCTAACTGCAGCAGCAAATGCTGTTTGCTGGTTTTAAGACTCATTCGACGCCAGCGCAACGCCTGTAGGAAATTTAAAGTAAGTAAATAAATAAAATTCCCTTTCCCACATCTAGTAAATAATAAATATTTCAGGTTTTCCTCCTTTCACTGCTCATTTGATTTTCCAGTTGGAAGCACTGTATTAGTAAAGAGTTACTATAGGAAAAGACTAGATGTTGAATTACATTTTCAGCTATCTTGACATGCCGTGTTTGGCACGGCTTGCTCACTGAACAAGCCAGTCTATATACTGCAGAGAAATTAAAACCATATGGCAACACCTTAAAAGAAGAAAAAAATTTAAAAAAAATCAAAACACAACAAAAACAAACAAAAATCCTTCTCTGGAAGCATCCTTGGAGTTTTTAAAAATGTATCTGAATTAAATCCAGTCATGTTTATTTAAGGAAGGATCTGTTCGGATTAGGACAGAGACCCCTCCAAGAATTCCAGTGCTAAGGTGTTGCTGTGATTTGCAAGGGGAGATAACTTGCTGGTTGCATTTCTATTAATAGCCTCTTGGTCTCCAAGCTGAGTAAAGTGTTGAATTTTGGCTAAGTTCAGCTTTTGGGAATCACAGAATCATAGAATCATAGAATGGAAAGGTTGGAAGGGACCTCAAGGATCATCTAGTTCTAACCCCCAGGCAGGGACACCTCCCACTAGTACAGGTCACTCAAGGGAAGCTTTTTGTGAAGCAAATTGGGGCACTGAGGTTGGAGGATGAGAGCTTTCCACTGTCATCCAGGTAATTGGTGTAATAATATTGTCACTGGATGGAGACTCACTATTTGATGTCATTTGGAAGACTACAGAAGAGTTTAGATGAAGATTAAAAGTTCTGATAGATATTAACTGGTGCTCTGCAAAGGAGTATCAAAAGGGACCTTGAGCTTCCCTTTGAGCATGGCCAAGAGGCAGGAGATTTTTGCACCCTGGAGGTACAAAGCTCCCTGCAAAACGTCACAGTCACGACACTGAATGGTGTCCTGTGACAGGACCAAGGGCAATAGATGCAAACTGGGACACAGGAAGTTCTACTTCAACATGAGGATAAACTTCTCTATTGTTAAGAGTGACAGAGCACTGGAACAGGCTGCCCAGAGAGGCTGTGGAGTCTCCTTCTCTGGAGACTTTAAAGACCCATCTGGATGCGTTCCTGTGTGACCTGCCCTAGGTGATCCTCCTCTGTAAGGGATGTTGGACTCAATGAGCTTCCAACTCCTACCATTCTATGATTCTATGACACAGGACCAGGGAAGAGGGGGTCACAGGAGTGTTCATGGACCTCAGCAATTCATGCAGATGTCCCTTTGGGCCAGATGTTACCATATTCCTTAATGAATTAATTGAGGGTTGTTTAATATTACTATTTAGAGAGTATCTATTTTCTCCAGGAGGTGAGGAGGAGCTGAGTCACAGAGCTGCCTCCTACTCCTCTGTTTGGGCTGGAAAAAGGTGCTTTGCTTCAATTCTCTGGTGACATTGCAAGATTTGACAAGGAGAGTACTCTCCAATTCCTACCCAGCCCAATATGTGGTCAAATCCATGACTTGAGTGGAAAGCATTTGATAACAAATTCTTTGACATGATGCAAAGCCATTTCCTATGGAATCAACAAATCCAGTTCTAAACACTCCTCATCTTTTGGAATCACAGAATCATCCAGGTTGGTAAAGCCTCTCAGGATCACCAAGTCCAACCTAGAACCCTGCTCTGCAAGATTCACCTTAAACCATAGCCCTAAGCACCACATCTAAACTACCCTTAAACACATCCAGGGTGGGTGGCTCCACCACCTCCCTGGGCAGCTCATTCCAGTCCCTGACCTTTCTCTCCAGGAAAAACTTTTTCCTAATGTCCAATCTAAACCTCCTCAGCCTCAGCTTGAGGCCATTCCCCCTTGTTCTGTC
>WBNM01037523.1:37310-49765 GCA_013399055.1 Ramphastos sulfuratus | reverse complement strand
TCAAAATTCTTCTAGACTACCAACAGAGGAGCAAGCTGCCACAGAGCTTCTGGAACAGGGCAAGGGAGAATCAGAGTCACAGCCACAGCCAGGCTGGCACAGCCCTCAGGAGCACCAAGCCCAACCCAGAACCCTACTCTGCAAGATTCACCTTAAACCCCAGCCCCAAGCACCACATCCAAACCAGCCTGAAACACAGCCAGGCTGGGGGACTCCACCACCTCCCTGGGCAGCTCATGCCAGGCCCTGACCACTCTCTCCAGGAAAAACTTTTCCCTACTGTCCAATCTAAACCTGCCCAGCCTCAGCTTGAGGCCATTCCTTGTTCTGTCTGCAGTTCCCTGTGAGCAGAGCCCAGCAGCAGCCTCTCCACAGTGTCCCTGCAGGTAGCTGCAGACAGCAATGAGCTCTGCCCTCAGCCTCCTCTGTTTCACACTAACCATTCCCAGCTCCCTCAGTTTCTCCTCAGCAGATTTATTCCCCAGGCCCTTCACAGCTTCCTTGCCCTCCCCTGGACCTGCTCCAGCACCTCCACATCTCTCTTGCATTGAAGTGCCCAGAAGCTACTCAAGCTGTGGCCTCACCAGAGTCCAAGGGCACAATCCCCTCCCTGCTGCTGCTGGCCACAGCATTTCTAATCCCAGCCAGGATGCCTTTGGCTTTCTTGGGCACCTGAGCACACTGCTGGCTGGGGAGATCTGCCCACACCTACCTCAGATGAGGAGCATGCACATGGCTATACATTCTGTAGTAATTAAACACATCACACTGCCTGAGCTTGCAGCTTTTACTTTCATGCCTTTAAGCCTTCAATCCTGACCAGCTGTGAGTGTGAAGAAGGAAAGCAAATGGCTCCAGCAGCTCCTTCCATTCACTGCTGTCTACTTGGTTTGGAAGATGCTAAATCATTTTCTCTTCACCAGAGTGGTATCATCTGAAGCACTTGTGTGTAATCAGCATTAAAAGTAATTTAAAAGCCATTATGCCTCCTTCTACCACCAGAATCCCTAGCAGCATCTGTCACTCCTCCTAGCCCCCCAGCTAACCTTGGTATCTGTAATTTCAGTCAATTTTGTCCTACTCCAAAGTCATCCCAGCCCTTTCTGCCAGGAAGGGCTAACATTTTCCTTTCTGTTTCTGATAGAAAAACCAGCATTCATCATGGCTTTCAACAGCCTCCTGCTGACTAAGTGCCAGAGCTTGTGCTCAGCCTTCTTTTTCTGCTCTTCACTTTGACACCATCTGCAAGTACCTCATCAGAGACAAGAAGCAGATGGGATGAGGCTTCTGACTCACTACAGCTGTTAAACTGCAACTGCTGCATTTCCCTGCCTCCTTTCAACTCCTACATTAATACCAAATGTAAATCAGGATAGCTCAATGCTAATTGGTCCAGAGGAGACCACCAAGATGCTGAGAGGGCTGCAGCAGCTCTGCTGTGAGGACAGGCTGAGAGAGTTGGGGCTCTGCAGCCTGGAGAGGAGAAGGCTTCCAGGAGAACTTGGAGTGGCCTTCCAGGATCTGAAGGGGGCTCCAGGAAGGCTGGGGAGGGACTATTGACAAGGGCTTGGAATGGCAGGACAAGGGGAATGGGTTTGAAGTGTCAGAGGGGAGATTGAAAGTGGATGTTAGGAGGAAGTTGTTTGCAGTGAGGGTGGTGAGACACTGGCACAGGTTGCCCAGGGAGGTTGTGGAGCACAGAAGCACAGAATGTGATCAAAGATCAAAGATCACGTTGGATGATTCTGTGCTCCACAACCTCCCTGGAGGTGTTCAGGACCAGGTTGGATGAGTCCTTGAGTGACCTGTGCTAGTGGGAGGTGTCCCTGCCTATGGCAGGGGTTTGAAACTAGATGATCTTTGAGGTCCCTTCCAACCTTCCCATGCTATGATTCTATGATTAATTAATTACCTCTCCACTACAACTTGTAGTTAAGGAAGTGCTCCTAAGAGAGCTCACCACACAAACCCTGCAAAGAGAAAACTGAGAGCTGATTTTCACATACCATGCATTGCCAAGTTTGGCCACTTTGGTAAGTGGTGTGGGGATGATCACAGGAGCCTCCAAGCTGCTGCCTACTGATCCATTGTCTCTTGCTGCCAGGGCAATCATTTTCCTCTGCTTCTGAGAGAGCTTGATTCCATGAGCTGCCATTCTGCTGTGAATGGTTATGGCAGAGAGAGAAGATGTAAGGTTAGAGGCCTTTTTTCACCTTTTATCCTGCAAATTAAACTAACAAGTGCTTCTTTCCAGTCCAAAATACTTTGTCTACAGTGCCAGAAGTGTACCATAGGTGGGGGGGAGGGTTTGACACCTAGGGAGTAAAAGGAGGCTCAGTATGAGAAGTGGCAGAAAAAAGGCATCTCCTCTTCATCTAGATGTCTCCAAATCAAACATGCAGAGCAGCAGGCAAGGCTCCAGAAGGGAAATGGACTACAACCAGATGAACAAACACTACTGCCTCATTTGGTGACTTTAGAGACTGCATTTAAGCCAAAAATACTCTTGCCTATGAAATCTATACAGCAGCATGCAGCCATTTTTCCTGTCTGGACTAATTCCTTTTCTAAGTTACTTGAACTCTTCAGTCTTGGTGGTTTTGTTCAGAGCTTCTGAACAAAGCTCTGGGTGAACCCACCCAGCCATTAACCCTTTACTAGGCTCCAGGACTACTGTCCCAGCTTCCCAAGAAAGCCACACTTCAGAGGCCATGAAATTCATCTTCTCTTCTCTCTGTATGTCAGCAGTTAAGAAACATGAGGCTTATTCCACTGCCTCCTGAAAAAGTGCATTCCTCTCCCTGTGTCTTTGGGATGCTTCTCTGATCAGGAACCACTCCTGCTTCTACCTGGGAGAATGGCCAATATCAGCACATGGGGGCTGGGGGAGGGCAGAGAATGTGGGACAAGAAACAAANCCCACTAGTACAGGTCACACAAAGCCTCATCCAGCCTGGTCCTGAGCACTTCCAGGAAGGTTGTGGAGCACAGAAGCACAGATCAAAGATCACATTGGGTGCTTCTGTGCTCCACAACCTCCCTGGAGGTGTTCAGGACCAGGCTGGATGAGTCCTTGAGTGACCTGTGCTAGTGGGAGGTGTCCCTGCCCATGGCAGGAGGTTGGAACTGGATGATCTTTGAGGTCCCTTCCAACCTTCCCATTCTATGGTTCTATGATCAGAGTTCAGGTCACCAAGTAACTTCCAAAGTGCCAGGGACAAGAATCAACTCTGGCTGATTTGAACCAGGCAAGCTCAGCAGAGCAGGACACTGATTTGAGGCAGCAGTTTCCTTGCTTGCTCTCTCACATTTCAACAGCTCAGCCATGCTGCTGCAGTAGCTGAGCAACCAAGGCAACAGTAGAAGAGAGAGATGAATTTCTTCTGCTCACAGAAAGCACCATCATGAAGGAAGCCAAGCTCTTCAGCAACAAACAGGGTAAGTTCTTTCCTGCTTTCTTTCAACTCCAGACTGCCTGAACCACTGAGTCAATTCACCATGGTCTGGCCTATCACACTTTTCTTTTATAGATGTTGGTTTTTTACCAACCCTGCATTTGGCTTTGGCATGGTTCCACATTTCTGCAGACTTTCTTCCATTTCCATGATGGTTCTCAGATCCAGAGCAGGAGGGCTGGCAGGGCTGGATGGGAAATAAAAAGTTACCTTGCAAGGCACTCATTTTTGCTTACATTCCACAGCTCCAATCCTCACTGAAATCCTCTAAACCATCCATAAGACTGCTAAGAGGATGTATAATTTCTGTCTGTTTCCTCAATTATGGCAAACCTCAAATGGAATGTTCCAGGCAAAGCTTTTATAAATATATACATATTTAAGAAAGCACTAAAAATACTTCCAAGACTCATTATACTATGAAAGATGTGAACTATGATTACTTAAAAAAAAATAAAACTTAGATAACCTAAGTCCAGGACTCTTATTTGGTAGTCAACTACCTCCAAGAGAAGCATTGCTCACAGCTCTTTCATGAGGGCTGGATTAGATCTCTCTTTGAAGAACAGCATCAAAGCAAACAGAACACTCTGCAAAGGTAGAGCTCTGCACAAACCCCAGGAACATTCTCAAACAGTTTCTTTTTTTTCCATAAATGACCTAATATTAAGCTTCCACAGAAATGAACATGAATTAGAGACATTCCCAAACTTAAACTATAAATAAAAAGCTGTGCACTTAAAGGCATTTGTAAAGTAAGCTGTGCTGGAGCTGGATTCAAGGACAGGCACACAAAAGGGAAAGAAGAAGAAAGTGTACAAGGAGTGGAAGAAAGGACAGCTAGAATGGGAGAGGGCATGCAGGGAAGCTGTCTGCCTGGTCTGCAGGGCTAAAGCTCAGTTAGTCCAGCTCTGGAACCCCTACTGCAGGAAAGATGTGCACATGCTGGCCCCAGAGAAGGGTCATGAGGCTGAGCAGAGGCCTGGGGCACCTCTCCTATGAAGATGAACTGGGAGAGTTGGGGCTGTTCAGTTGGGAGAACAGAAGGCTCCCAGGAGACCTTCTTGTGGCCATCCAGGATCTGAAGGGGGCTACAAGAAACTCGGGGAGGGACTCTTCAGGCTGTTCAGGGAGTGATAGGACTGGGGGGATGGATCCAAGCTAGAGGAGGGCAGATTGAGATCAGACCTTAGGAAGAAGTTGTTCAGCATGAGGGTGGTGAGAGCCTGGCACAGGTTACCCACAGAGGTGGTGGAGGTCTAATCCCTGGGTGTTTTTAAGGCCAGGCTGGATGTGGCTCTGGCAGACCCTGGGAACTAGTGAGAGGTGTCCCTGGGCATGGCAGGGGCTTGCAACTAGATGATCTTTGAGGTGCCTTCCAACCTTGCCATTCTGTGATGGTAATGTGTGCTGATTCTGAAGAGCTGACAGCTTTCCAGTCCAAATGCAGTGTTAGCAGCAGTCACTACCAAGCATGGAACAGGCAGTCTAAGTTAGGTAGACACCACCACAACTATTACTGCACCTGAAACTGGTTGCTACCCAGTTGGGAGAGCTTGCAGAGCTGTTTTTGGCACTGGGAATGGATTGTGGAACAGACTGTGTCAGTGCTGATGAGCTCTTGCACGACTTTGTCTCCTTGCTAGGTTGAGAGAGTTTCATACCCTGACTGGATGCTTTGTCCTTCACCTGAAAAACAAAACCAGAAGAGACAGGAAAATGTTGAATGATCTCCCATGTTTTCATCTGGAAAAAAGAGTGACACTGCAAGCAACTGGAATGACAGCTGCAAGCAACAGGATTTGAAAGGATACCTCAAAACAGCAATGACAAAGGGAATCCCTCAGCAGTTTGCTAGTTGCACCTTCCCCTTCCCCTCTCCACCCTTTTGTTTTTTACTTCACATTGTACCTTGAATCATTTACATCTAAATGAACATCTTGATAGTGGAAAATTGGAGATGTTCACTTTTAAAACTTTAACTTCTCCCAAACTTCTTTTCTTTTTGGCTCAGGTACCCTGGACTCTACTTCTGCTCAACTACAGTGGATTTATCCTGGAGTTCTTTGGCTTCTGAACTTCAGCTCCACTTTGCACTTCCAGTGAAGCAGACAAAGACTTTCCACAACTGTTGTTTCATTTTGACATTTTCTGAACTCTGCAGCACATAAAAATTCTTATTGCAGTCCCATGTGAAGAAATTAATCATTTAATAAGGAATACTCATTTTTATTTGCTTTATCAGACAACCAGTAAGTGAAGTTGTTTACTCCATTTTGAGGGTAGCAGCTTCTCAGGAACACTCCAAAATATAAACTTTGCTTTTGATGGCTTAGATAAAAAAAACAAACAAATTGGCAGGAAGAAAGAAATCCAACCTCAGTCCTCTCTGGGTGAAATCCTTTTATGAAGTCAGGGGACTGCAAGTCTCTGGGGCTACCCACACCTGCATAGCTACCTTCAGAGTCAGATGTTAACAGTTCTGCAAGTGACTCCACAGAGTTAGTTTTGTCCAACTTTACTGAGCCTAAGAAATAAGAGAAGAAGACAGGACAATGAAATGATGATAGCCTGACTAAACAGTACTTAAATAACCTGAAAGCTAATTCATTTCATGTGATAAATGCAAACCAGCCACAAGTTTGCCTAGTCCAGTGTATCAGACTGTAAGAAGCATAAGCAAATTCAAGTCTAACTCCAATATTTGGTCAGAGCAAGATGGCCTCCAGACTTCTTTCTCTCTTTCACAAGACACAGGTTAGGAAGTAGCACTGACACTTCCCAGTGGAAAATGAAGGCTCCAACTACCCTCTCAAGAAACAGCCACTGGTTTGCTTTTTCTGTTCCAGAATTAAACACCCAAACCAAGCCCACAAAGCAGAAGACCTTAGCAGAAACACTCCACTTATTAAAAGCAGATGGGAAAGTGCCCCTTAGCTTTCCTTGACAAAACAGAAGCTTTCACAGACCCTGGGCACCAGTTTAACAGGACAAATATCCTCATTATTCAAATTCAAACTGTGGTGTTCACTAGAAAAGAGAGAGTCTTGGCAACATTTCCTCACTGCAGGAAATTCCATTTCACATCAAGACTTGATGTTCTCTTTTTATACCTGAAAGAAGCTTCTTTCCCACTGACCTGTAGAGGCTGGACTCTGGATAATATCTGACAGGTGATATCCTCCAGAGCTGTCAGATCGTTTTCGTGCCTTCCTTTTTGCCTTGCTTTTGGCTTTTTTCAAAAGGGCTTCCCTGGTAAAAACAAAACAAAAACCCCTCAGATGGATTCAGGTCAAAGAAACTGAGCCTCAGAACTCAATGCCAAGTTTTTCAATCGGCAGCAGCAGTTATACTTAAGGAAGCACAGATTGCCCAGGGAGGTTATGGCTGCTCCCTCCCTGGAGGTGTTCAAGGCCAGGTTGGATGAGGCCTTGAGTGACCTTTGCTAGTGGGAGGTGTCCCTGCCTATGGCAGGGGGTTGGAACTGGATGATCCTTGAGGTCCCTTCTAACCTTCCCATTCTATGATTCTGATGAGAAGACCACTGTATGAGAGACCAGGGTGGCACTGTCCGAGGGACCAGGGTGGCACTGTCTGAGGGAGCAGGGTGGCACTGTCTGAGGGACCAGGGTGGCACTGTCTGAGGGACCAGGGTGGCACTGTCTGAGGGAGCAGGGTGGCACTGTCCGAGGGAGCAGGGTGGCACTGTCTGAGGGAGCAGGGTGGCACTGTCTGAGGGAGCAGAATCCTTTCCAAGGAGCTACCCTGTTAGAAAAAGTACAGCTTGGCAAAAACAAAGTACCTGTGAAAGTGAAATAGCTCTTTTAAGAGGCTGTGGTTTGGGGTGGAATAGATGGGAGGGCTGGGGTTTGGTTTGTTCTTTTTTCTCCCCCTTGAATGAGGTTTCCAACCTTACCATTCTATGATGCTAAGTAACCTGGTCCCAATCAGCTGGCCCTAAGGTGCTTGTTGCAGCTCTGCTTGTGCACTGGCACAGCTGTCAGTGAGTGATTTGGAGGGAAAGAAACAAAATCCAGGAGACAGAGAAAAATGTTCTTCTGAAGCTAGATCTAGCCCCGGGTCTAGCACTCTGCACAAAGCCTTCTGCTGAGACACTAAGAAACAGGAGTTGCACAGGCTGGCACTGCCACCTAGGTCAGATTACCCTTGCTACACAATGAGGCAAAGGAGAGAAGCACAAATATTGCCCTGAATAAAGCAGGCACTTTCTTCTCCTACAACACTTCCACAATCCAGCAGGTTACTGAAGTGTCACATGTCTGGATGTGAGGGATTAGGATGAGTGGAATCAAATAAAAGGCATTTTGCCTTTCACTAACACTATCACAAACTCAGAAGCCTGCAAATCCCAGCCACAGCAACCCTGCCTCCAACAGGGATTCCTTCAGGCTTTGTCTGGAGTCATTGTGTGTGTCTCATCCCTGTGCTGAGGATGAAAAAATACACAATATACAGTGCTGTAGTATTTAAAAACACTTAAGGAAACTGAGAACAGTCTCTGAAACCTCCACCTCTCCTACATCTTCAGATGTCACTTGTGAACCCAACTGGAGTGAGGCAGCATCCAAAGGGGAATAAATACCACAGGCAGCTCACCCAATTAAAAACTGATTAACAAGAGAGACTTACTGAGTGTTTTGTTCTGCATTCATCTCATCCCTTAAGAAGACAAAGTTCTCTCCATCTTCAGGCTCAAAAGAACTTATGTCAGGTCCATCTGGATATGGAGTAATTACTCTCCTGACCATAGCTGGAATCTGCAGTTGTAAAAGACATTACAGTGAGTTGCTCTTCAGGTGCAGGCTAGGAAATGTATCATCTCTTATAAATAAAGAGTCATAGGAGCATAGAATGGGAAGGTTGGAAGGGAGCTCAAAGATCAGCCAGATCCAAGCCCCTGTCATAGGTAGGGACACCTCCCACTAGTGCAAGTTGCTCAGGGCCTCATCCAGCCTGGTCCTCAACACCTCCAGGGAGGTTGTGGAGCACAGAATCACCCAACATGATCAAAGATGATTCTGTGCTCCACAACCTCCCTGGGAAACTTGTGCCAGTCTCTCACCACCCTCAACCTGTGCCAGTGTCTCACCACCCTCACTGCAAACAACTTCCTCCTAACATCCACTTTCAATCTCCCCTCTGACACTTCAAACCCATTCCCCTTGTCCTGCCATTCCCAGACCTTGTCAATAGTCCCTCCCCAGCCTTCCTGTAGTCCCCTTCAGACCCTGCAAGGCCACTCCAAGCTCTCCTGGAAGCCTTCTCCTCTCCAGGCTGCAGAGCCCCAACTCTCTCAGCCTGTCCTCACAGCAGAGCTGCTGCAGCCCTCTCAGCATCTTGGTGGCCTCCTCTGCACTGGCTCCAACACTTCCATGTCCTTCCTGTGCTGGGGGCTCCAGAACTGCACCCAGGACTGCAGCTGGGGTCTGAGGAGAGCAGAGCAAAGGGCAGAATCCCCTCCCTTGCCCTCCTGCCCACACTGCTCTTGCTGCAGTTTTGGCTCTTTCACAACACTTTTATAAGTATTTATAACACTTTTACAGATCAAGGAATGAATTCTAGAAGCAGATATAAACTTCAGTTAAATCTTTCAGCAGCCCAGAAGAACTCTCTCAGGTGGCTGGCTGAGAAGGCATGTTCCAGGTGCCTGACACCCTGAAAAAGAAATGCTTCCACGTTTGGTAAACTCTGATCTTTTACTAGTGCACAGTTAAAGAGTAGCAGATTGTGATGGGCCTTGGCTTTTCCCTCTGCAGTAAAGTTTCACATGGTTCTTTTCAGGTCTGCAGGATCAACTTGAACTTTACACAAAGTCTGATTTGCTTTCTTCTGTCTCCCTAAGTTATAGAAGCTCTGTTCCATAGGTTTTGTTTCTATTTCTTTCATGCACCAATGGTTCATTGCACACCATGACTATGTTTCATGTGTGTTATTAAAGGGCACACTATTGTCACAGCAGGGACTAGTGAATAATGAGGTGTGAGCTCCATAAAGGCAGTAATAGCAGCTGCTGACCTTAGCTTTGGAGTCAGATGTTCTACCTTCAGTCTGTCACCTACAGGCTCCACAGGTATGTTTTTATTTCATAAATGAATAAAATATAATCATGGATTTATTACACAATTACCCAAGTGCAAGGTCCTGCAGCTGGGTTGAGGCAATCCCAAGCACAGATATAGGCTGGGCACTGAGTGGATTGAGAGCAGCCCTGAGGAAGAGGACTTGGGGGTGTTAGTGGCTGAAAACTGACCACTGAGCTGGCAATGTGCATTGGCAGCCCAGAGAGCCACCTGCACCCTGGGCTGCATCAGAAGATGCACAGCCAGCAGCTCAAGAAAGGTGATCCTCCCCCACTACTCCACTCTCATCAGACCTCACTTGCAGTAGAGGGTTCACCTTTGAGGCCCCCAACATGGAGGCCTTAAATGGGCCCAGAGGAGGGTCACCAAGGATCAGGGGCTGGAGCACCTTCCCTGTGAGGACAGGCTAGGAGAGCTGGAGTTGTTCAGCCTGGAGTAGAGAAAGCTCCAAGACTTTAGAGCAGCCTTTCAGTACTTAAAGGAGACTTACTGGAAGGATGGGGAGGAGGGACTCTGTCAGCTACTGCAGTGACAGGACAGGGGTAGCCATTTCAAACTGAGAGAGGGTAGAGTTGGATTAGCTATTAGGAAGAAATTCTTCACTGTGAGAGTGGTGAGCCACTAGAACAGGCTGCTGAGAGAAGCTGTGCATGCCTCCTCCCTGGGAATGTTCAAAGCTAGGCTGGATGGGGCCTTCAGCAACCTTACCTAGTGAACAGTTCCCTGCCCATGGCAGGGGGGGTGAAACTCCATCAGCTTTAAGGTCCCCGTCAGTTTGAACCATTCTGTGATTCTATTTCTCAGCTGTTCTCCCTTTAAATCTAATCAGCTTATGCTCAGGTCACACAACTTACCATTTTCCTGTAATACACAGAAAGGTCCTTTACCACTTCATCACTTAAGACATCAAGAGTCCTAACAAAACAGACACAAGTTTAGCTTAGCATCTCAAAAAAACCCAAATCAACAAAGTATTAATGAGAAGCTGAAGTGAACTCTATTTGTAACTAGCTCCTTTAGCCCTGTTTACCACAAATGAGTCTCCCTTTAAGCTAGAAACACTCAGCTGCATTTTAGTTTTTAACTAGGCCTATCAGTTCTTCCAGCCCTGCTGCCTTTTGGGGAGGTTGGAATTTAGCAGCTAGCATATGGACACATTTAGCACCCAGCATATGAGCACAGTTGCATCCCTCCTTACCTTGCTTCAAGCAAAGCTGCCATATTCAGTACTATGAACTGCAAGCAGGAGAGCTTCAGCTGCTCAGCATTATACATAGCTGAGAACTCCAACAGCTCAGCAGCATTCTTTAAGGTAACTGTGAAAAAGAAACACAACAAACCAAGCTGCAAAATGTGCTGCAAGGTCATGCACCACTTTTTAGGACCTACTGTACAGAGCTCTCTAATTACTGAAGCACATCCCATACTTGCCCATTCCTAGAAGAAATGGCAATGCTCAAACAGCCATGAGCTACAGCAAGCTGCCCAGAACTCTGCAGCAGCTGCTCACAGCAACACAAAGGCCCTAAATACAAATGTATTACTTACAACAGGTGGAAATTCAGCAGTCCAAACCAACTGGGAAAAATAAAGAGTTTGAGTTCCAAGAAATAAAGTTTCTGTAAAAGTTTGGTTTCTTTTTTGTAGTGATTTGGGGTTGGTATTTCTTTGCTTTTTGCTTTTCTTACTCTCTTTTGTTAAAGAGCAGGAGTCTGGAGAGGAGAAGTCTCCAAGGTGACCTTATTGTGAGGGCTGGAGCTGCTCTGCTGTGAGCAGAGACTGAGGCAGTTGGGGCTCTTCAGGCTGGAGAGAAGACTCCAAAGTGACCTTCTTGTGGCCTTGCAGCATCTGAAGGGGGCTACAAGAAAGCTGGGGAGGGACTTTTTAGGCTGTCAGGTAGGGATAGGACTGGGGGGAATGGAACAGAGCTGGAAATGGGGAGAGTCAGCCTGGACGTTAGGAAGAAGTTGTTGAGCATGAGGGTGGTGAGAGCCTGGCAGGGGTTGGCCAGGGAGGTGGTGGAAGCCTCATCCCTGGAGGTGTTTAAGGTCAGGCTGGATGAGGCTGTGGGCAGCCAGATCAAGTGTGAGGTGTCCCTGGGCATGGCAGGGGGCTTGGGAATGGATGGTCCTGGTGGTCCCTTCCAGCCCTGCCTGATTCTATGATTCTATAAAGATAATGGTGCATAAGGAATGGAAGATCATAGAATCATGGAATGGTTGCTAGATTATGTAGGAGAAAAATGAGAGAGGCAAAGGCCCAGTTAGAACTTCAGCTGGCCACCTCTGTGAAAGATAATAAAAAGCATTTTTACAAATGTATCAATGCTAAAAAGAAGGGCAAGAAGAGCCTCCACTCCTTATTGGACCTGCATGGGAACACCATAACTGAAGATGAGGAACAGGCTGAGGTCCTGAACACCTTCTTTGCCTCGGTTTTCAACAGTGAGGAGGGAGGAGTTCAGGACAAGTGGCCTCTTGAGCTGGGTGATGGGCTCGGGGAACAGTCTGTTGCCCTGGAAGTCCATGAGGAATTAGTTTGGGACCTGCTGAGCCACTTGGACACCCACAAGTCCATGGGACCGGATGGGATCCATCCATGGGTGCTGAGAGAGCTGGCAGATGAGCTGGCCAAGCTGCTCTCCATCATTTCCCACCAGTCCTGGCTCACAGGAGAGGTCCCAGACGACTGGAAACTGGCCAATGTGATCCCCATCCACAGAAGGGTCGGATGGAGGAACCTGGGAACTACAGGCCTGTCAGCCTGACCTCAGTGCCAGGGAAAGTGATGGAGCAGATTATCTTGGGGGCAATAACTGCACACCTGAGGGATGGCCAAGGGCTCAGGCCCAGCCAACATGGATTTAGGAAGGGCAGATCCTGCCTCTCCAACCTGATCT
>WBNM01037523.1:15064-36937 GCA_013399055.1 Ramphastos sulfuratus | reverse complement strand
CACTGGAATGGGCTGCCCAGGGAGGTGGTGGAGTCACCGTCCCTGGAGGTGTTCAAGGCACGTTTGGACGTGGCACTTGGTGCCATGGTCTAGTCTTGAGGTCTGTGGTAGTGGGTTGGACTTGATGATCTTTGAGGTCTCTTCCAACCTTGCTATACTGTGTGATACTGGTAAGGCTGGAAGGGACCTCAAAGATCATCTAGTTCCAACCCCCTGCCATAGGCAGGGACACCTCCCACTAGTACTAATGCTAACCTAGTACCAGTACTTATGCTAACCTAGTACTAGTACTTATGCTAACCTAGAATACCACCCAGACTAAAGAAGCAACTTAGAACAGCAAAAAGTATCAAAAGCAAAGGAATATACCC
Source organism: Ramphastos sulfuratus (assembly GCA_013399055.1). NCBI lineage: Eukaryota > Metazoa > Chordata > Aves > Piciformes > Ramphastidae > Ramphastos > Ramphastos sulfuratus. Next base: position 36,566 of record WBNM01037523.1, on the reverse strand, counting down.
AGATAATTTTGTGCTGAAGTAGGCAAGAACACTCCCACCTAAAAACTTTTTAAAATTCTCTACCCCTTTCCAATAGAGACAGGACAAAGGGGAATGGGACAGGACAATGGGGAATGGTTTGAAGCTGAGGGAGAGAAAATTTAGACTGGATCTTAGGAAGAAGTTCTTCAGTGTGAGGGTGGTGAGACTCTGAAATGGGTTGCCCAGGGAGGTTGTGGAAGGCCTCTCCCTGGTGCTGTTCAAGGCCAGGTTGGATGAGGCCTTGAGCAGCTGAGTGTCCCATGGCAGGGAGGCTGGAGGAGATGATCTCTTTGAAGTCCCTCCCATCCCAAGCCATTCTATGATTCTGTGACTCCAACACAAGGGGCAGAGCTCACTCACGTTTCTCTGCAATGGCCACTTCACACATTTCCTTCAGTCGAGCTATCAGAAGCTGGTCTGCCACCACCAGGACATTACAGATGAATTCCACATTTTGAGAATCTGGAAAACATAGCAGCCTGTAAGCACTGCAGGAAAGTCAAAAGCAAGCAGGATACACATGGCTGCCATGAGATTCTGGGGTGCTGAAAAGATCAACAGGAGCCTGCAGTGTGAGTGCAGCCCAGACAGCAACTGTGTGCTGGGCTGCAGCAAGAGCAGTGTGGGCAGCAGGGCAAGGGAGGGGATTCTGCCCCTTGGCTCTGCCCTCCTCAGCCCCCAGCTGCAGTCCTGGGTGCAGTTCTGGAGCCCCCAGCACAGGAAGGACATGGAAGTGTTGGAGCCAGTGCAGAGGAGGCCACCAAGATGCTGAGAGGGCTGCAGCAGCTGTGCTGTGAGGACAGGCTGAGAGAGTTGGGGCTCTGCAGCCTGGAGAGGAGAAGGCTTCCAGGAGAGCTTGGAGTGGCCTTGCAGGGTCTGAAGGGGGCTCCAGGAAGGCTGGGGAGGGACTATTGACAAGGGCTTGGAATGGCAGGACAAGGGGAATGGGTTTGAAGTGGCAGAGGGGAGACTGAAAGTGGATGTGAGGAGGAAGTTGTTTGCAGTGAGAGTGGTGAGACACTGGCACAGGTTGCCCAGGGAGGTTGTAGCTGCTCCCTCCCTGGAGGTGTTCAAGGCCAGGTTGGATGAGGCCTTGAGTGACCTGTGCTAGTGGGAGGTGTCCCTGCCTATGGCAGGGGGTTGGAACTGGATGATCCTTGAGGTCCCTTCCAACCTTCCCATTCTATGATTCTATGATTATTTGCCATGGTCTAAAAGCAGAGCTACAGATCCCTGTGCAAAAGCACTGAATTCTTTCTTTTCAAGGTAAAAGATCTATTGAAATCACAGGTTTCTGTGACACAAGTAGCTGCTACTGATAAGCCTTCAGAAAAACAAGGCCCTCAGCAAAGCCTCCATCTGAAGAGCCATCTTAGCCATTAAGGCAAAGGTTTGGTTATCAGCATCAGACATGAGGCATTGAACCATGCAACTGTCACCATTCATGTTCCTACTGCAGCACTGCTTAACAACTTTGGCTGGTTTTAGGTAGCACTGAGGCAAAACTTTCTTCCAAAAGGTTTCTTTTTTCTTTAGGACATGCTACTGGTACAGAGATACTGCCCACCTGAAGCTTAAAAACCTCTTACAGATATTAAGTTCTGTAAATAACACTTGGCTCACAAAATATTTGCATAGGAATTCTGTAGGATTTAGATTTGCTTATGAAGTGACAGTGGGGCTGTTCAGCCTGGAGAGAAGGCTCTGGGCAGATCTTACAGCTCTTACAGCTTATAGACATCTTATAGATTATATACATNAGCCCCCTTCAGATCCTGCAAGGCCACTCCAAGCTCTCCTGGAAGCCTTCTCCTCTCCAGGCTGCACAGCCCCAACTCTCTCAGCCTGTCCTCACAGCACAGCTGCTGCAGCTCTCTCAGCATCTTTGTGGCCTCCTCTGCACTGGCTCCAACACTTCCATGTCCTTCCTGTGCTGGGGGCTCCAGAACTGCACCCAGGACTGCAGGTGGGGGAGGTTTTTTTTTTTTCAATCTGGCAAAGAGGACCCAAGAACCTAACCTTTCCTTTTCCCAGTGCTTAGGATATGTTATTCAGATGAAAACTGGAAAGCTGTCACTGACTTGAGGCAGCAAAAGGAACCAGCACATGTTTATTGGCACACTTACCTCAATCCACGAGCTGCTTAACATGCTGTGAAAATAATCTGTAAAGAAAGGCATTTCAGTTCAAGATGCAACAAAATTTCAGTTAAAATAAAGACAATGCTTGTATTTGATAGGGATACCCAAAGAAATGCCCAGACATACCAAGTCTTGCACAAAGCACACACTTGTGACAGGGGAATTCCTTTCCATCTAATGATTTCAGGGTCACATCGCAGAGGGAAGAGCTAAAAGACATTGAAGAGCATCAGAAGTGTGACTATCAGGAAGAGCTACAAGTTGCAAACTCTTAACAACTGAAGTCTTTCTTTAGTAGTTAGGATTTCTCCTTTAAAACAAAACACACTTTGACAGCATCTGAAAGTACTGGCACGAGACTTTCAAGAGGGAAATCTCTCCTCCAAGATTGAACTCTCAAAATTACAACTGAAGGATTTCTTTCAATTGTTGTCTCAAAACTGCTTTGACCAAATGAATCAGTTGTGCCTGATTCTAGCCAATATTAAATGGTGTATCTGAAGCAAGCTGTTTCCTACAGCAGAAACAACTGCAAGCTTTGACAATGCATTTTAAGAATGAAGTAATCCAAATGGTGTGACACAGCTACTGACATGCAAATTTAGCCCATATTAATTCCACTGAAGCATTTGGGTATAAACAACCTACTCACAGCCATGGAATTAAAAATCAAGCACCTCTTGTTAGCAGGGTAAGGAAGTTTGCTTTTGAAAGATACTCCAGACACTTTCTTAATCAGAAAAAAAATGACACATCTGCCTACTTGCAATGCATGTAGCCTTGTCATGGCAGCAAGCACAGCCTTGTCATGGCAAGCCTGGATTGTCCACAACATTTCTCCTGGGTTAGTTATTCTCTGATACAGTTAATCCACAAAGCACAGTGATGAACAGGAAAGAATATTAAAACAAGACAGGCAAGAATATACCACACACATCTATCCCAGATTACTGAGTCTAGTAACATGAGTTACTCTGTAAGAGACAAGTGTACAGCACAAGTTAAAACACAGCTAATGACTCTTAGCCTACACTTAACAGAGAAAGAAATGACCTAAGAGGAAGATGGTAGGGGAAGCTTGATTTTAAAAGTTTACCATTTCTTCTGATTTAACTTTGGTTTGTTCCCATTCTTCTTGTTGACAACATTAATTTTTCCATTTTCTAACCTGACTCCATCCAACCTGCAAATCATCAACATTAATAATAAGCAACAGAACTACTATCCAGTGCAAACCATTCAGAAGAGCAATTGCACCAAGTCACAGCCCTTCAGTGGGCTCACACCACAAATATGGAAAAGCACCAAAATCACTCACCACAGAAAGCTAGAAAGGGTCAGATGAGGCACTCAGTGCTATGGTCTAGTGGATTGGATAGGGCTGGGTGATAGGTTGGACTGGAGGAGCTTGGAGGTCTCTTCCAACCTGATTGATTCTATCTTTCTATTCTATGATTCTGTGATTCCTTGAAAGTCTTGACTGCAACTGTAAAGAGTAACTGACATCCTTCCCACATTCTAGCTGTCTTAGCTCTTATCTTAGCTGGGAACTGCACTGCAACAACTAAGGCCAAAGTCCAACACCTTGGACTACACACACTGGTACCAGTCAGTTATCTGAGCAAAGACAGCACTTGGGAGGAGATGAGTTTCAGCACTGTGAAAAAGCACCCAGTTCATCTAGGAGACTGTGAGCAAGGTGAAACAGCTCCCAGTTCATCTAGGAGACTGTGAGCAAGGTAAAGACACAGGAATGCTGCTAATGGGCTGTGAAAAGCAAACACTGTTGAGGTCTGCTTCTCTCATATGCTTGCTGAGATGTATAAGAACAAGGACACAAATATAGATAAGGCAGAGAGTCTCTCTCTGGGAGCTGCTGTGTCTTTGGCTTTCTGCTGTGTAACCCAACTCATTACTCTGCTTCTAACTCCCCTTGCCCAGCCTCCAAACTCACCTTGCACATAAGGCAGACCCTGGGGTAGGGCAGAGGGGTGGAAAGAAGGTGGAAGGGTGGTTGGGAGCCCCTCCTGGGCACTCTGATTGCTGGGAGGGGAATTGTGTTTCTGTATTCCCTTTAACTTGTCTATGCCTGTAACTATTCCTGTCTGTTGTGTCTATCTCTGCCTGTACATTGTGCTGAGCTGTGAATACAGCTTCAGTCCTTAATTTCCAGCTGGCTGAGTCTAGTCTGGGGGATTTCATTGTGTGGGGGCCAGGGAACTCCCAAACCATCACACTCACTAACAGATTTCTCAAGGCCTCATCCAACACTCCACAGAGAGCTTGCCAGAACAGAAAGCCACTTCCTGTCACCTACCTTTTGCTCAAATCGCTGAGTCCGAACTTCGTTGCTGCACTTTGCAGCATTTTGATGAGGTTAGCTTCTTCCCCAGCAACTCTGCCTTTCTTAGACTTGCTCTTCTGTTTCTCATTCATGACCTGCACCTGATTATTTCTGTAAATCTCAAAGGCAGCCTTTCCGTTAACGCCCTCATCGAAACTCATTTTGCTCAGGTTGGAAATCAAAGTGTCTTGGAACTCTTCTGCTTTCCCTTTGGGCAGGATTTTGGGTTTGTAGCCGTGAGTGAGGAGGTCACAGGTATCAGTGTAGATGAACTGCAGCAGGTGTGCAAACAGATCTGGGTGAACTTTCTCTATGACATACAGATCACAGCCCACAGCATCTTCGTCTTTGCGGTAGACCCCCGCAGCCTCCAGCTGCCTGTCGCCGCGAGCAAACAGCTCGCTGAAGAAGTCGGAGCGCATGGCCAGGATGTACTTGTGCAGGGGGTAGGTTCTGCTGCCAACCTGGAAAGTGACATCGTGGATGCTGTCCATTTCATCTGTCTCATGCAGCAGTTTGCCCAAGTCCTCTCCAAAGCTTGATAAGGACACGCTTGGGATCTCGTAGAGACTAGGAGAAAGCCACCAAAAAGAAGCACTGAATGCAAGTGAGCAGAATGTGTCTAATGAACAGGGGAGCTCCTTTCCACTGGGTCTGGTTCTGCTTTTCCTTACATTGCTGGACTGCTGCACACTCAGAATGGTTTAGGTTGGAAGGGACCTCAAAGCTCTGGCAGTCCAACCCCCCTGTGCCATAGGCAGGGACACCTCCCACTAGAACAGGTTGCTCAAGGTCTCATCCAAGCTGGTCCTGAACACCTCCAGGGAGGTTGTGGAGCACAGAATCACCCAATGTGATCTTTGATTATCATAGAATCACAGAATGGTAAGGTTGGAAAGGACCTCAAAGACCATCCAGTTCCAATCCCCACTGTGCCATAGGGAGGGACATTTCCCACTAGAACAGGTTGCTCAAGGCCTCATCCAATCTGGTCCTGAACACCTCTACCTTTCCCTGCAGTGTTCCTCTGGCTGCCTGCCTGGAAAATGCCAGTTGCTGAGGAGTTCAAACAAAGAACCAGTGGGAGGTGTATGAATGTTTAAAGTTCTGCCTAGCTGCTGGAAGAGAGTATTTGTTAGCAAACTTTCATCTGCTCCAGACGAGCAATCAGTTCTGTGGTTCCTCCTGCTCCTTCTTCCACTTTCTTGTATCACAGAATGGTTTAGGTTGGAAGGGAGCTCAAAGATCATCCAGTTCCAACCCCCTGCCATAGGCAGGGACACCTCCCACTAGAACAGGTCACTCAAGGACTCATCCAGCCTGGTCCTCAACACCTCCAGGGAGGTTGTGGAGCACAGAATCACCAACGTGATCTTTGATCACATTCTGTGCTTCTGTGCTCCACAACCTCCCTGGGCAACCTGTGCCAGTGTCTCACCACCCTCACTGTAAAGAACTTCCTCCTAACATCCAGTCCCAACCCCCCTGCCATGCCCAAGGACACCTCACACTAGATCAGGCTGGCCACANGGGCACACAGAACACATCCAGACAGGCCTGCAAAGGCTCCACAGAAGGAGACTCCACAACCTCTCTGGGCAGCCTGTGCCAGGGCTCTGGGACCCTTCCAGGCAAGAAGTTGCCCTTGTGTTGAGCTGGAACCTCCTGTGCTGCAGCTTCCATCCATTGCTGCTGGTCCTATCCCAGGCAGCAGTGAGCAGAGCCTGTCCCCCCACTCCTGACCCCCAGCCCTCAGAGAGTTATAAACATTGATTAAATCCCCTCTCAGTCTTCTCTTCTCCAGACTAAGCAGCCCCAGGTCCCTCAGCCTCTCCTCCCCAGGCAGTGCTCAGTCCCCTCAGCATCCTCACAGCCCTCCCTTGGACTCTCTCCAGCAGGTCCCTGTCTGGGGAGCCCAGAACTGAAGGCAGTACTCAAGATGAGGTCCATCAATGTTCATCAAAGTCCATCACTGGATGAGGCTACATTATGCTGCAGATTTCAGCTCACTTCACTGACATGCAGGAAGGTTTTATGAATAAGCTTTTGCATAGAGGAGAGATTTTATTCACAGGTTCTTGTGGAAGTGTTTTGTCACTTCTTCATGTAAGTGCAAACACATCCAACATCCAGTGCAACCTCTTGTGCAATAAGAGCATCAGTGCCACAGGGATCTCCTTGTCCCATCAGGTCAGTTAAAGCAGACAGAATACAACTGCCTCCAGATTTCAGATTATATCTCTTTAAATTGTACCCAAGTGAACAAAGTGCCACTGAAAATAAGAGATGTTCTCTGAATGCTGGATTGCTTTTCATCAACTGGCTAACTGAATAGATGCACACCACTCACCACACATTAAAACATTTCGTTAGAAATCAGTCATGAGTCTGGATTCTGAAGTTTCCTGGGAGATACTAAAGCTACAAAAGAAGAGCAATAGGCAGAAAAAAAAGACAGTGCTTACAAACATCTAGCAGCAGCAGGTCAAAGCTAAAAGAAGTTTGGTGCCTCTGCAATATGGGAACTATTATGTGATGTGCAGAATAAAGGAAAACAGAGTGAAACTAATATGTAACTCTGAGCAACAAAAGAAAGACTTCTGCTGTGAAATAATGCAAAAATGGACAGATAAAATTAAAGAATCTCAATATCAAAGGAAGTAGAACTGCAAAATAAAGCTATAAAGCTCATATGCATCCCCAAGCCAGAAGTAAATCTATTTCTTTCCATAGACTTTTAAGGCCCCTACATGAACATGGCTGAGAGTTTTGATTAAAAAGCTTATCTGTAGCAGGCAGGTACCTTCCTCAGAAGGAAACAATCCACCAGGACCTACTCTCAGAAATATAAGCCAAGTTAGGAAGGCAGAGATTTCTTCAGAGCCTGTATTATGTCTGGGAAAGGTGAATCATTTCACAGGCAGTGCCAGTCAGCACCATGACCCTTCTGTTCAATACCAGTCTCTTAAGACTCCTCAACCAATGTGCAATGAGATCACTACACAGGACCCTTGTGCTACTATTACTCTTCAGAACTATCATAGAATCAGTAGAATCAACCATGTTGGAAGAGAGCTCCCAGCTCCCCCAGCCCAACCTCTCACCCAGCCCTAGCCAAACAACCAGACCATGGCACTAAGTGCCCCATCCAGGCTGTTCCATCCCTCCAGGGATGGGCACTCCACCACCTCCCTGGGCAGCCCATTCCAATGCCAATCACTCTCTCTGCCAACAACTTCCTCCTAACATCCAGCTTAGACTTCCCCTGGCACAGCTTGAGACTGTGCCCCTTGTTCTGTTGCTGGTTGCCTGGAAGAAAAGACTGACTCCCACCTGGCTACAATCTCCTTTCAGGTAGTTGTAGACTTTTCTTCCTGGAAATCTCCATCTAAAAGTTAACTGAAGAGTGTAAAGTAAATAAATGTTAGCACTTCTGAGGAAAGAGAAGAGCAGTGGTGTGCTGGTTTGAGGCTAATTGGAATATTTTAATGAAAAAAAATAGATGATAGGCTGTGAAAAGCAAACAGTGGTGAGGTCTGCTTCACTCATAGGAACAAGGACACAAATATAGATAAAGCAGAGAATCTCTCTCTAGGAGCTGCTGTGTATTCTGGCCTTCTGGGAGGGAATGACATTTGGTAGGGCTCCTCCAGGTAGCTACTCATGCTGTGGAGCATGCCCCAGGAAAGCCATAGGTGGGTCCTCACTGTGCTTCATACCCAGCACCTCCTGAATGTGCTGGATGGAGGCTGCATGGAGCATTTTGAGAAAAATTAGATGCTAGGCTGTGAAAAGCAAACAGTGGTGAGGTCTGCTTCACTCATAGGCTTGCTGAGATGTATAAAAGCAAGGACACAAACAGAGATAACAGATAGAGTCTCTCTCTCTCTCTGGGAGCTGCTGTGTCTTCTCCCTGGGCTTCTGCTGTGTAACTCAAATAATCACCCTGCTTCTAATCCCCCTTGCCCAGCCTCCAAGCTCACCTTGCACGTAAGGCAGATTCTGGGATAAGGCAGAGGGGTAGAAAGAGGTTGGAAGGGTGGTTAGGAGCCCCTCCTGGGCACTCTGATTGCTGGGAGGGGAATTGTGTTTCTGTACTAACTTTAACTTGTCTATGTCTGTAACTATTCCTGTCTGTTGTGTATATCTCTGCTTGTACATTGTGCTGAGCTGTAAATAGAGCTTCAGTCCTTAACTTCCAGCTGGCTGAGTCTAGTCTGGGGGACTTTCATGCAGTGGTGGGGCAGGGAACTCCCAAAGCATCACACAGTGGTCAGTGCTCCCAGCTGTCAGCCGCAGAGGGAAGGACCTCCCCAGGTAGCCCCGGTAGAGACCACAAAGATTCCATTAAACTTCTATACCCATTGGAAGCACTTTGAAACCATTAAGACAGCACAGCTAACCTTTCTTTTCTGAGGCTTTTTTGCCTTCTTCCAGCCACTGGCCTGTGAAGGCTTCACCATCCTGTGTGACAAACATGACCTGGTTGTCGTTCATAGCGACGTCGGCCATGAAGACCTGCCGGCCGTACACCCAGCGGCACTGCCTCAGCCAGCTGGTAGATGACTTCCAGCAGAACACCTGCAACAGCAGCAGGTTGGCAGAGAAAAGGGAAACCATCAGCACACACAAGCAATTACATGTTACACACTGAAAAACAAGAATATGCATCTCCAAGTGGCATATAAAAAGAGGAATCACAGTATCATAGCATCATAGAACGGTCTGGGTGGGAAGGGACCTCCACAGGTCATCTACTCCAACCCCCTGTGCAATAAGCAGGGGCATCCTCAACTAGATCAGCTTACCCAGAGCACTGCTGAGCCTCACATTTCAGGCACTGGAATGAGCTGCCCATGAAGTTGGTTGAGTCACTGACCCTGGATGTGTTTAAGGGTTGTTTGGATATGGTACTTAGGGATGTGGTTTAAGGTGAATCTTGTAGAGTAGGGTTCTAGGTTGGACTTGGTGATCCTAAGGGTCTTTGTCAACCTATCATAGAATGGTAAGGTTGGAAGGGACCTCAAAGCTCACCCAGTTCCAATCCCCTGCCACAACAAGAGGACACAGTCTCAAGCTGTGCCAGGGGAAGTTTAGGCTGGAGGTGAGGAGAAAGTTCTTCACTGAGAGTCATTCCCCACTGGAATGGGCTGCCCAGGGAGGTGGTGGAGTCACCGTCCCTGGAGGGGTTCAAGGCACGTTTGGACGTGGCACTTGGTGCCATGGTCTAGTCTTGAGGTCTGTGGTAGTGGGTTGGACTTGATGATCTTTGAGGTCTCTTCCAACCTTGCTATACTGTGATACTGTGATACCTCCCACTAGGTCACTCAAGGCCTTGTCCAACCTGGCCTTGAACACCTCCAGGGAGGTTGTGGAGCACAGAAGCACCCAACATAATCTTTGACTATCACAGAATCATCCAAAACCACCATTCAGTCAAATGCCAAGAAACAGCAATGCCCACACTGCTCCCTGCCTTGCTACACAAGCTCAGTTTCCAGCATTCCTTATAAATGTAGGTTCAGCCTGGAGCAGAGGAGACTCAGGGTAGACCTCATTGCTCTCTGCAGCAACCTGAAGGGAGGTTGTGGCCAGCTGGGGTTGGGCTCTGCTGCCAGGCAACCAAGGACAGAAAGAGAGGATAAAGGCCAGGGCAGGTTTAGACTGGATGTTAGGAAGTTTTCCACAGCAAGAGTGATTGGCATTGGAATGGGCTGCCCAGAGAGGTGGTGGAGTGCCCATCCCTGGGGGTGTTTCAGAGGAGGCTACATGAGGCACTTGGTGCTGTGGGGTAGTGAATGAGAAGCTGTTAGGTGCTAGGTTGGGCTGGATGCTCTCAGAGGTCTTTTCCAATCTGTTTAACTCTGTGATCCTGTGAGCAGCTGCTGATGGGAGCCCTTTATTGGACCAGGTAAGAGCAATTTTCCCAGTCAAGAAGTGCCACTGCTGCCCTTCCAGGGGCTGCTGCTCCCTGAAGAACAGCCTGGATGGGGCACTTAGTGCCATGGTCTGGTTGATTGGCTAGGGCTGGGTGAGAGGTTGGACTGGATGAGCTGTAGTTCAGTGACTGTTTGCCTCTGAGAAGCTGCCTGGATGTGGTGCTCAGTGCCATGGTTTGGTTGATCAGATGATACTGGGTGATAGGTTGGACTTAATCTCGAAGGCCTTTCCTAACTCGATGGATTGGATGTTAGGAGGAAGTTCTTTACAGTGAGGGTGGTGAGACACTGGCACAGGTTTCCAAGGGAGGTTGTGGAGCACAGAATCACCCAACGTGATCAAAGATCACGTTGGGTGATTCTGTGCTCCACAACCTCCCTGGAGGTGTTGAGGACCAGGCTGGATGAGGCCTTGAGTGACCTGTACTAGTGGGAGGTGTCCCTGCCTATGGCAGGGGGTTGGAACTGGATGATCTTTGAGGCCCCTTCCAGCCTTCCCATTCTGTGATTCTGTGCTGGATCTCGGTTTGAACAAAGCCTTTCTGTAAGCACCACTAGATGGCAGCCAAGGCTCAGGTCGCCCAGAGAGCAGCTCTGGAGCAGACCCAGGTTACAAACTTCCAGGTTACAGGTTACAAACCTCCCTATGTGACCTGTTCACTCCGGAAAGAGGGAGGGAAGAAAACAGCTGCTACAGCACTCCAGATCCAAGCTGTAGCTTCTAGGTAGCTACACCTACCTAGAAGTACTGAAACACTCACCGGGCTGAGCTGTAACTTTGCACCAGCAGAAGGGAGATCTCACCTACAAAACATTTGCTTTTCAGCAAAGGCTTCAAAACCTCCAAATTCAGAGACCTGCTGCAATGGGGCCCACTAATAACTCTGTCCCCATCTTTCTTGGAGGCTCCTTTAGGCACTGCAAGGCAGCAGCAAGGCCATGTAAGCAATTTAACCACCTCTGTGAAAAACCAAAGGAGTTACACCTTCACTAAAAAGCCCTTAAATGTTCAGAAACATAAAACCAGTGCACAGCACTCTAGGAGTCTTGCCACAGGCCTTGAAGAAGACTGAAATTAAACCAGGAAACCAAATCCAAGCAAGAAGCACAACTCCAGGCTGGGTGGGGAATGGCTGAGAGCAGCCCTGAGGAACAGGCCCTGGGGGTCTGGGGTGAGGAAAAGCTCAAGATGAGGCTGCAGTGTGAGTGCAGCCCAGACAGCAACTGTGTGCTGGGCTGCAGCAAGAGCAGTGTGGGCAGCAGGGCAAGGGAGGGGATTCTGCCCCTTTGCTCTGCTCTCCTCAGACCCCAGCTGCAGTCCTGGGTGCAGTTCTGGAGCCCCCAGCACAGGAAGGACATGGAAGTGTTGGAGCCAGTGCAGAGGAGGCCATCAAGATGCTGAGAGGGCTGCAGCAGCTCTGCTGTGAGGACAGGCTGAGAGAGTTGGGGCTCTGCAGCCTGGAGAAGAGAAGGCTTCCAGGAGACCTTGGAGTGGCCTTGCAGGATCTGAAGGGGGCTCCAGGAAGGCTGGGGAGGGACTATTGACAAGGTCTTGCAATGCCAGGACAAGGGGCAATGGGTTTGAAGTGGCAGAGGGGAGATTGAAAGTGGATGTTAGGAGGAAGTTGTTTGCAGTGAGGGTGGTGAGACACTGGCACAGGTTGCCCAGGGAGGTTGTGGAACACAGAATCACTGAAGGTGTTCAGGACCAGGCTGGATGAGGCATCGAGTGACCTGTACTAGTGGGAGGTGTCCTTGCCTATGGCAGGGGGTTGGAACTGGATGTTCCTTGAGGTCCCTTCCAAAATTCCCATTCTATGTTTCTATGATTCTAACCCCCTAGCAGCTCTGCAGAAATGAGCTGGGTAATTCCTACACGTGACTTTGTCCTGTCTTGTGTTTAAAGGTTGCTTCAACAATGTGCAGCTGGCTATGGCATTATGATTTCTAGGGACACAACTTACTCTTCCAGCTTCATCCAGTGCTAGAATGCAAATCTTCTGACCCCCATTTTCTTCAAGGTTCTGGGTATCCACCTTATATTCCAAACGGCCTCCGTTAACAAGAACCTTTTTAAGGTTCAGTTGCCTGGAAGAACACAAAATGTTAAATTCCTGTTTCTTCATTGTGCACTTCTGTTGCTTCTATGACAGTTAACCTTTTTCACTTAGTGAAGCAATAAAAATAAACCCCACAACACAGCTGAAGCAGTGACACTAAAACATCACTTTAGTTTCTCCCCACTGGCATTGCTGTTGTAACTGCTAACAGAAGACTATTAGCACACTGAAGAGCAAAGCTGCTTCCATTTTCAGCATTACAAAACCTGTAGTTACAAAAACTCATTTAGCTGTTTCTATCTGAAGTATCTGAAGGGGGCTACAGGAGGGCCAGGAAGGGACTATTGAGAAGGGCTGGCAATGCCAGGACAAGGGGCAGTGGGTTTGAACTGGCAGAGGGGAGATTGAAAGTGGATGTTAGGAGGAAGCTCTTTACAGTGAGGGTGGTGAGACACTGGCACAGGTTGCCCAGGGAGGTTGCGGAGCACAGAATCACCCAACGTGATCAAAGATCACGTTGGGGGATTCTGTGCTCCATAACCTCCCTGGAGATGTTCAGGACCAGGTTGGATGAGGCCTTGAGTGACCTGTACTAGTGGGAGGGGTCCCACTAGGGGGTTGGAACTAGATGATCCTTGAGGTCCCTTCCAACCTTCCCCTTCTATGATTCTATTAAAAGACTTCTGCCATCCTACTGGCAACTTCTCAGGTTTTTGGTGGGTTTTGCTTTTTACCTGCCCCAAGTTAAGCACCTTCAGCCTTTTCAGTTTGTCAGTATAAGAGCACAGCAGTAATAGCAATAAGTTTCTCCAAGTGCCAGCACCTTCCCTTACACCCAAGTAGGAAATAAAGTGTAAGCAGTTATTAAGCTACATTTCAATAAATGCTGCTAGAATTGGAAGTGAAGCTAAAAAGCCAACTAGGAATTTTTTCCCAACTGGAAAAAATGCTTATTACCTCTTCTCATCTCTTACTGCAAACTAATGAAGAGAGAAACTGATCAGTTGCCTACATTTATGAGTCATGGGCCATTGCTTGAACAGGTTCTACATCCAGGTTTTAGCATATGGACCAGATCATGCCCTCATGTTTGTGAGGGTAATTTAGATCACAAGCCCCCCCTTGCAATCTAAATTACCCTTAATAACATGCTCCATCCACATCAATTATGAAATTCAGACTTCAGATTACTGCTTCCAAATCCTAACAAGATTAACTACATAGTACAGCAAATCTTCAACACATCCACCAAGATGCATTTACACAAAGTCAGGCTAACAGAGGAACAAAAGGGCACAAAATTAAACATACACAAACAACACAAAAACATTTCCTCTCAATATGCTTTTAAAAAAAAAACCCTTTGGCAAACAGCAAGTGGCACTTCAGCCTCAATGGATAACAAAAACAAAAGGGATAGCTGCAGCTCATACAGAAGAGCAACAAAGGGAGAAAACTCAAGACAGCACTTGCTGGTCTCTTCTCACAGGTAACTGAAGCTGAGGCTGGGGAGGTTTAGATTGCACATTAGATAGTGACAGGACTAGGAGGAATGGAGCAAAGCTGGAGGTGAGGAGATTCAGACTGGATGTGAGGAAGAAGTTCTTCAGCATGAGGGTGGTGAGAGCCTGGCAGGGGTTGCCCAAGGAGGTGGAGGAAGCCTCATCCCTGGAGGGGTTTAAGGCCAGGCTGGATGAGGCTCTGGAGGGTGAAAGCGTGGCAGGGGTTGCCCAGGGAGGTGGTCGAGGCCCCATCCCTGGAGGTGTTTAAGGCCAGGCTGGATGAGGCTGTGGACAGCCTGATCTAGTGTGAGGTGTCCCTGGGCATGGCAGTGGGGCTGGGACTGGATGATCCTTGTGGTCCCTTCCAACCTTAACTGATTCTATGATTAGGAAAAAGTTTTTCCTGGAGAGAGTGGTCAGGGACTGGCATGAGCTGCCCAGGGAGGTGGTGGAGTCCCCCAGCCTGGCTGTGTTTCAGGCTGGTTTGGATGTGGTGCTTGGGGCTATAGTTTAAAGGTGAAGCTTGCAGAGCAGGGTTCTGGGTTGGGCTTGGTGCTCCTGAGGGCTGTGCCAGCCTGGGTCTATCTGTGATTTACTGCTGCTTTATGCACAAAAAACCCAAAACCATTTTAAAATAGCTTCCAAGTGTGAAACCCTCATGACCAGTTAGAAGAGGCAGACCTACTTTGAAGCCACCTTTTTGCACTGGTAGTCTGCCAGCAGATAGATGTCTCCTCTGTCAGTCACACAGACTGTGGCGCCGTCACTCGCGGCCACCAAGGCCACGGAGATGTCTTTGTGGTGCAGAGCAGAGACCTGGCGAGGGACAGTCACACATTTTTCTCCATTGGGATCCAGCAGATAACCTAGAAAACACAACACACCCCAAAGCCTTTCTTTGCTATCCCACACATCCTGCACTTAAAGCACACCTTCGTACCCCACTGCTGAAGAACCTTCACCTTCTAAAAGACTTTTTAGGTACTTACAAAATTCATCTTCAAAATCATTAGACAAGAGAGGCACCACACAGCCTTGTGAGCTGACCACAAACACCAGAAAACATCTGAGACACAAAACATGAAGTAAGGCATATGCTACAGGGAAAGCTACTTAATGCAGTTAAACTCTGTGTGGTACTGCCTTAGATTCCAAAGCAAGAGCAATTATTTGATCATAAAGTAGAGGGAGGTTCTCCTGCCCCTCTGCTCTGCCCTGGTCAGACCTCATCTTGAGCACTGCCTTCAGTGTTGGGCTCCCCAGTTTCAGAGGGACAGGGACCTGCTGGAGAGAGTCCAAGGGAGGGCTGTGAGGATGCTGAGGGGACTGAGCACTGCCTGGGGAGGAGAGGCTGAGGGACCTGGGGCTGCTTAGGCTGGAGAAGACTGAGAGGGGATTGAATCAATGTTTATAACTCTCTGAGGGCTGGGGGTCAGGAGGGGGGGGACAGGCTCTGCTCACTGCTGCCTGGGATAGGACAAGGAGCAATGGATGGAAGCTGCAGCACAGGAGGTTCCAGCTCAACACAAGGGCAACTTCTTGCCTGGAAGGGTCCCAGAGCCCTGGCACAGGCTGCCCAGAGAGGCTGTGGAGTCTCCTTCTCTGGAGCCTTTCCAGGCCTGTCTGGATGTGTTCTGTGTGCCCTGAGCTGGATTGTCTGCTCCTGCTCTGGCATAGGGGTTGGACTCAATGAGTTGGGTCCCTTCCAATCCCTGACACCCTGTGAGCCTGTGTGATCCTGTGATATTACAGCTCAAGACAGCAGGGGAAATTACCACACTGGCACAAACTAAAAATTCAAACACTGGAATGTACCAAACAAGCTTGTCACAACTACTGTAAATGCACATAAGCAGTTACATGAAACAGCAGCTGTGGTTGGAGCTGCAATAAAAGATCTCTTTTCTGAAAAGATATCTTAAAAATGAAAATAAAAGCCAGGCCACTGCTGCTGTCAGAAAACCTAACACAAAGAATCTCCTATGTACTGTAACCCTGCTCTGGGTGCACTTCTGTCTGCACCAGACTGCATCAGGATGAGCAGCAGAGCTACATCTAAAGGTCTCGTAATGACAGGAGGAGAAGGAATGGGTTTGAACTGGCAGAGGGGAGATTGAAATTGGATGTTAGGAGGAAGTTGTTTGCAGTGAGAGTGGTGAGACACTGGCACAGGTTGCCCAGGGAGGTTGTGGAGCACAGATCCACAACCTCCCTGGAGGTCTTCTGTGCTCCACAACCTCCGTGGAGGTGTTCAAGGCCAGGCTGGACAAGGCCTTGAGTGACCTGTACTAGTGGGAGGTGTCCCTGCCTATGGCAGGGGGTTGGAACTAGATGATCTTTGAGGTCTCTTCCAACCTTACCATTCTATGATCTCAAACTGCAAAAAGAATGGAAAGTAGTAAACAAAAGAAGTGGGGGGGACATTGCAGTCAGACTGCTTAAAAAACAAAGAGGGAAGATAAAGCTTTAACCAGGCTGCTGGTGTGAGAAGCAGATAACAAAACAGCAACTTTCAACAGCTGGGTTTTACTTTCAGAAGGCTTCCACCTTACCTAGTTGGCCTCCATTCAGCCCCATGGTATACACTGCTTCCTTGGTCCACAGCACTGTATGGAATCTGCCTGCAGCCACTCCAGTCACCATTCTACCTTTCAGGTGTTTTGCCTGAACCTAAGCACAAATCCAAAGCACATCTTAATATGAAGCAGCAACAAGTGAATTTCACATGTACAGACTTCTGACAACACTGAACTCCTGAGGCCACTCAGGATGCACCACTGCTACCAAGCCACATACAGTGCAGTAAGTCAGGGCTAGTCCAGAAGTTTGGCAAGTGGTGCTCTGGTGCCACAATCAGCTCAGCTTTCTGCATTATCTAATCAGAGTCAGAATCAAATCTCCTTAGGCACTGTTTGCATGCAAGATGTTGGAACTAGATGATCTTTGAGGTCACTTCCAACCTTACCATTCTACGATTCTATAACAAGGCTGCTCAGGATATGTATTACAGAGCCAAAGAAGACTCAGGGGCTTGTAGTGATAGGATGAGAGGGAATGGATTGAAGCTGGGAGATTTAGACTGGATATTAGGAAGAAATTCCTTCCAGTGAGGATGGTGAGACACTGGAACAGGCTGCCTAGGGAGGCTGTGGATGCCCCATCCCTGAAAGGGTTCAAGGCCAGGCTGGACAGGACCTTGATCAACCTGGTCTAGTGGAAGGGGAAGGTGTCCCTGCCCATAGCAGGGGGGATTGGAACTAGATGGTCTTTAAAGGTCCCTTCCGACCCAAACCATTCCATGATTCTAAGTGTCAGCTGAAACCTTTCAGCTGGCAAGTCCCAATGCAGAACACTTCATTGCTAAGTCCACACTTCAAATTTCATAGAATCATAGAATGGGAAGGTTGGAAGGGACCTCGAGGATCATCTAGTTCCAACCCCCTGCCATAGGCAGGGACACCTCCCACTAGTACAGGTCACTCAAGGCCTCATCCAACCTGACCTTGAACACCTCCAGGGAGGTTGTGGAGCACAGAATCACCCAACGTGATCTTTGATCTGTGATTCTGTGCTCCACAACCTCCCTGGGCAACCTGTGCCAGTGTCTCACCACCCTCACTGTAAAGAGCTTCCTCCTAACATCCACTTTCAATCTCCCCTCTGCCAGTTCAAACCCATTGCCCCTTGTCCTGTCATTGCAAGACCTTGTCAATAATCCCTCCCCAGCCTTTGATCTTGATTTTCCAGATGAGTTTTCCTTTCCTACTTTCCCAGCACTGGTAGTGCAAGGTTCTTCCTCTCCAGATGAAACTTTCTTTCACTACAAGGCAATGTAACTCTTACTCACTTGGAAAAAAGAAAGAAATAGAAAAAAGCTAGAGACTGAGCACAGAAATACAGTCAAGTTGCAGATGCCCATATCCTCTCTCCCATGCTGCTGCTCTTCTCCAAGGATTATGAGTGCAGAACTAAGTGCTCTCAGCAATGGACACAGACATGCAATCCAGAGAGCCACCACCCAGTGCTTCAAAGGGAGCAAAGAGGATGAATCTCAGCTAACACATACCTGTGACTTTTACCTCATTTCAGCTACAGGAAGGAAAGGGGTTTGGCTTTTGTATCTTGCACCATACTCAGCACTACAAACTTTAGCACAGTTCAGGTTACAAACTGAGGCATTCACCAGGACACAGCTAAGTACTTAAGAGCGAGGTGTACGATGGCACAGAATCAAAACTCACAATGGCCTTTACTGTCCTGAAAAACTGACTTCCACAATCTCCACACTTTACTCTCTGTTAAAACAGTTAAGCTCTGACTGATGTTATTTTACCTGTCTAGGAACACTGCAGTTAGCAGGAGGAGGAAGAATTCCCAATTGGTGGAAAGTGTTTAAGCCAAATGTGTAAACATATCCATCTTCTGTTAGCACAACAGTGTGATCCTTAGCTGCAGCTATCTGAGAGCACTGATGGCCAGCTAAGCCTTCCACAAGTCTTGGCACCTGGAAAAGATAAAAACATCTATTAGTTAAATACTAACCAGTACCTAACTATGAAACTAAAGTTACACAAAGTTATGACTAACTCCTGAGCTACAGAATAAAATGCATCTGAACATTCAATATTCAGTGCTATGGTGACTCCTTTCCATGCAACAAACCAACCTGCTTTCATTTCAAATGCACTTTTGCTCTCAGGGGAAATGATTTGCAAACTACCTGCTCCAAAATCAGGTTGCAAACTGCTATCTTCAGGACAAACATTAATTATTGTCTCTTTTGGTTTTCATTTTAAACTGCCACAAGTGATAAAGATTTCCCCCTTCAAAACACACAACAGCCCTAAGAGAATTCTCCAGAATGAGGAAGCAGTTCTGGATCTTTGACTTGTCATACACTCTGAGCTCTCCTTGGATTATTCAGCTGGGGGAACAACCAAATTGCAAAACAGAATTAAAAAAAAATAAAATCTAATTTTATGGAATTGCATTAAAAAAAATAATAATTGAGCTCCAGTCTTCACTGTAACATTCATAGAATGGTTTAGGTTGGAAGGGACCTCAAATATCAGCCAGTTCTACTCANGCTCCAGCCCTCTAGAATCATAGAATCAAGCAGGTTGGAAGAGAGCTCCAAGCTCCCCCAGCCCATTCTCTCACCCAGTCCTAGCCAATCAACCAGACCATGGCACTAAGTGCCCCATCCAGGCTGCTCTTCAACACCTCCAGGGATGGGCACTCCACCACCTCCCTGGGCAGCCCATTCCAATGCCAATCACTCTCTCTGCCAACGACTTCCTCCTAACATCCAGCCTAGACCTCCCCTGGCACAGCTCGAGACTGTGTCCCCTCGTTCTGTTGCTGGTTGCCTGGCAGAAGAGACTCTGAGCATCTTCCTCTGCCACCTCCCTAGCAGTGCTGCAGAGGAGTCTTTCTGATCTGTCACAGGGACCAAGGCTGTTTCTCTGCCATCACAGCAAACTCATTTTCACAGTACACTCACAAATGTACTGCTGGAAATAAAAGAACCATGATGCTAGAGCACAGGAGACAGCATAGGGTAGCATACCAGGCATGTTTGTTCATCACCATGACCCAGGCGTCCTCCTTGCCCATGTCCACATGTATAAACTTGACCTTTGTGGGAGAGGAACACAGAGTGGAATTTGCAGAGTACCACCTGAAAGAAAGGGCAAGGGGAGGAGGTAGTATAGGGCAAATCAGTTTTGTTGGATAATCTGAAAGCACCTGTCAAAGCTACTTTGTAAAGAAGTTCAGCTTTAATAAAGATCTCTTCATGAACGTGTGAGTAAAATGCTGTATTAAAAGCACAGGACAGACAAATCAAGTCATAAGGAACACAAAAGAGGGGTTTTAAATCCTTCTGTGCTGCCTGAACCTACTTGAAGAGACTTATGGTTTGTATTTAACAAAGTCTAAGTATTGCCTTACAGGCTAACAGAAGCTCAAAAGATTGAGCCTTAAAGGAGCTGAAGGAAACAGGTTAAGACCACAGCAGACTGCCTGCCCAGAATGTTTGCTCAAGTGGTACTTTCAAGTTTCAAACACTCTTAAACCCAAGTCCCCAGAAACTCTTAGGGACACAATTCCTGCTGCAGGAAGTGTGCTTAACAGCAAATGCTGCTCTCAAGACAGAAAGAATAAACCAGCAAAACCAAACCCAACAAGAACCCACAGACCACACTTCCCCCCCCACCCCCTGCTCCATGCACATCTGCAGACTTTGCTACCATCTTCAGCCCTGGCTCCCCCTCAGGCACCCAGCCAAGCTCACAGAGAAGCACTGAGCATACCTGTTTGATGTAGACTCCATTCCTAGGAAAGAGGTCCACCAGCTCAGGATGATGTTTACCCTGCTGACCACCGTGACCCAAAGTAAAATTTATGTTGCTTCCCCAGGTGTAAACTTCTGTGGGATCTGCAACAGAACAAACTCTCTCTGCAGCTTCTAAATTTACCACTCTTGTACATACTGACTTTGAAAAGCAGTTCCTGCTGCTTCTATTCAAAACTGCAAGAGGAAAGTTGGGTTTTACCCCAAAAGTGAATTCCAAAAATGCTTCTATTCAAAACTGCAAGAGGAAAGTTGGGTTTTACCCCAAAGTGAATTCCAAAAATACCTCTATTCAAAATTGCAATAGGAAAGTTGGGTTTTACCCCAAAGTGAATTCCAAAACTACTTCTGAGAAAGAGTGCTGTGACAAAATATTTCCACAATAAGGTACAGACAATCAACATGACTTGTATGTGTCTCCCAGCTGCAGGAAATGCAAACATTCTGATGATACAAAACTGGAGGGGGGTGGCTGACACCCTGTTAGGCTGTGCTGTCATCCAATGAGATCTGGACAGGCCAAGGCAAACCTCATGAAGTTCAACAAGGACAAGTGCAGAGTCCTGCACCTTGGGAGGAGTAACAGCAGGCACCAGCACAGGTTGGGGGTTGCCCTGCTGGAGAGAAAGACCTTGGAGTGCTGGTGGGCAGCAAGTTCTGCATGGGCCAGCAATGTGCCCTTGTGGCCAAGTGAGCCAATGGGATCTTGGGGTGCATCAAGAAAAGTGTGGCCAGCAGGGCTAGGGAGGCTGTTCTCCACCTCTGCTCTGCCCTGCTGAGACCACTCCTGCAATACTGTGTCCAGTTTTGGGCTCCCAGGCTCAGGAGAGACAGAGACCTGCTGGAGAGAGTCCAGCAGAGAGCCACGAGGGTGAGTGGGGACTTGAGCATCTCCCCTGTGGAGAGAGCCTGAGAGCCCTGGGGCTGCTTAGTCTGGAGAGGAGAAGGCTGAGAGGGGATCTGAGCAATGTGTGCAAATCTCTGAGGGCTGGGGGTCAAGTGGAGGGGGCCAAGCTCTTGTGGGTGGTGCACAGCAAGAAGCCAAGGAGCAATGGATGCAAACTGGAAGAGAGAAGGTTTCAGCTGCACAGGAGGAGAAACTTGTTTGGTGTGAGGGTGGCAGAGCCCTGGAGCAGGCTG